>VXBJ01002601.1:361348-466328 GCA_013400055.1 Nycticryphes semicollaris | reverse complement strand
GGTGGGGGGGGGGGGGTGGGTAAGTTTCAGCAGCCCAGTTCTAGCAGTACTTTAAATAAAGATATCATGATTTAAAGTGACACGGGCAGGAAGAAAGGATGCAGAAGAAAGGGGAAAAGCTAAAAAGGAGGCAAAAGCAAACTTTAAAATATTCCCAACAAAATTCATTGACATTCCAGAAGCAAGGAGAGTGCTCTAAGCACTCTGGTTTGGTAAATGCATTAAGGAAAAACAGAGGTGTATTAATCTAAAAAAGTGTGTGATTATTTTTCTGGATTCACTGCTACAATTGCTGTATTCCTGTAGAAAACAAAGCCCTTTGTGTAAGGTTAATATCTGTCCTGACTGCATTTTCAAGTTTAACTTGAGTTGCTGGCCCTCCGTAGTTAACATAGAGGTTATTTGGCTACTTCCAAGTATCTATGGTATGCTGCTCTAAGACGGACTTCTTTATTATTAATTACTTTAAACATTTTTGGTATTGACAAACCCCACATCTCACCTCGCTGGACAAGTAACACATCCCGGTCCTTCCATTTCCTTATGTGCTCAGTCACTTCACTGGATTAAGGCATGTTTTTGTGTTCCATTTGCAAAAATAAACACTTTTTGTACAAATGTCTGGGTTCTTTTATACAAAAATTTTTCTTCTTATGGCACAAGCAGCAGTTGCTGTTTAAGAAAATATATAAATATCCTTTTTTTTCTTTTTTACTTCTGTACAAATATCTTCAGCATTCCTCTACCCCATTTAATAACATTTAACTGTACACTGTCTTACCTCATCCTTCGCCGAGAGCTCCCTCCCCCCTCCCCAATAGAACATTTTCTATTTACACTTTCACGGCAGAGGCAGATAATGGGGCGGGGGGGCTACCCCTCATGAGGAGTCCGTGCAGGGGGACGGCGGCGGCGGGTAGAGATGGTGAGAGTAGCTCCGCTCCGTGTACGGGGAAGGTGGGCAGCTCTCGTAGTTCTCCTCCGCTGACAGGTACTGGCTGCGCGGAGTGGGTGGCGGGGGGACGGGCTCCGAATCATAGTTCAAGTCACTGGTGTAGCCCTTGGCCGTGGCTGCCGCCACCCTTCGGCTGGGGGCATAGTCACTGTCACAGACGTCTGTGCTGCAGGGCGTGGTGGGAGGTGCAAAATGCCGGTAGCTGTAAGGCCTGTAGCTGCCGTGGGGAGATAAGGGTGGGGAAAGCATCAGCATCTAGAAAGACCCCGCGAGGTTGAGGCATGAGGCTGCACACACAGAGAGCGAGCGGCGGATAAGCCAAGGTGGAGACACGGAGAGTGTGGGCCGCAGCCTCTCGGCGGCAGAACACACAGCTCCACGCTCTTCCTCTTTCTCACACCGCAAACCCGCTAGCTGCCCTGCAGGAAAGCCCACCTTTGCGCTACACAGCCTCAGTCAAATTATAGCAACTAGTGAGAGGGCTGCTAATTACCTATCATCTAAAGTCAACAGGCTCCCTAAGGACTTACTCAAGGTAGAAAGAGTTGCTCCTAAAACAGTGGGGCAGACAGGGCACAGGGAGGGAGGGCAGAAATAGCTGTGCTGCAATTATACAGCATATCCTTCATGCAATTCATGGGTATTAACTTCTGAGCCCAGACAGGGAGACTGAAAATCGCCCAATGCATTCATAGCAGCCAAGAGAGTCGCTCCCCAGAGCAGTAACCGGGATGGAATTCCCAAAGGCTGCTACCACAAAACATCTTTTAAAATGAGCCCAAGATAGTTTAAAGAAAACGAATTAGACAGGATGGTGGCTTGGTAGCTACAACTACCAGCACCACAGTCAGTTGTTGGGGGAGGGCGGGGGATGCAGCTCCTTTTATTCAAGTCAGAATATTAGGAAAGATGAGAAGATAAGAAGCCAGGGTTTATTTTGGGGCGAGAGAGCATTTGGAAAACACGCTACGTCCCTAATACGATTTATAATACTGAAAGTCACAACAGCTAACCAGCAATCAGCATGATTCATGCCGGTGCCAAAATTTGGGTTTCTTTCATTAGAAAATTACTCATAATTTTAAAAGATTTTTCATATGGCTGCAAGGGATCATTAATAACATCTGGTCTGACCTTCTGCACAACAGAGGCCATATTTTCTGCTAATGGAGAAGAGTTGTCTTTTCAGCCCCAGAGACCTCATTATCCAAAAGCCCCCAAAGGCTCTGTGTTCGGGAGGCATTTCCTTCAATCAACAAATACAGTGCCCTCTTCTCATTGACCAGATCTACTAGTGATTTGGGAGGGGAACCTTTACACCCTTGGGTAGTAGGTGTCTTATTCTTTATTTTTGGTAGCTAGTTATAAAATGTTAATGAACTCTCACATCTTGCAGGGAAGGTAAAAAAGGTACGTTCAAGTTAAAAGAGATAAAGGTTGCGTGCCCATAAATAACAGTAGACAAAATAATCTTTAGTAATAATTAGTAATCTTTTTCATATATTAACCCCTAATATGTCTCACTAAAATTTCCGTAGCCTTTATTGAGGCACAATATTCACGTTAATTCTGAACTACTGGTCTCTGCGTGGTGTTTGCCTACCTGATAATTATGTAACATATTATTTATTACAGAAGCATGAAAAAAGGCAGGATTCATGCCAGGATAAGTATTTTTGGCTCAAAGTTATCACGGTACCAGGTTTCTTTCAGCATTTAGCAAATTTTGTGAGGAGTGTTGTTGCTCCTCCTAAAGCAAGATACCAAAGAGGAGTACCACTAACCCACTTACTGTACAATTTACCTCAAGCAGTGCTGCACTTAGACACACACTTCAGTCACACGATACGTGTGAACCCATTTAAGCACCTGTTTTAGTTCTTGCAGAATTAAGGCCTTTGATTGAGATTCTTATGGAGCAGAGGCTGCCTTTATTCTGCGTTTTCTCCACTAACTGCTTTGATCCTGATGGAAGCTATTGTAATAGTAATTACCTGTAGGATCTATGAGTGGATGGGCTGTTTGAAGAATAACCGAATTCCATGGTATAATGTGAACGTTCGGTAGCTGGTGATGGTGGTGGGTTCAAAATCTAAGGGAAGAAAAGAAAAAATCCACAGTTAAAAAAAAAAACCAGACTCAAGAAAACATCAGCTTACAAATTTTCTTTTTAGAACTGATTAATAGGAACCTTAAAATAAGAACTGCATGCATAGCCTCTCCCAACAAACGGGATTTTTCTTCTGTTTATTCCCCAGTTCTTTCACAGACACTGGTAATGCCACTTTTTACCATTCCCACAGAAGCTCTTCCTAAGCTCTTCTCAAAAAATGCTGACTGCTTTGCTATTTTGACATACCCATTGCTAAAAAGTAAAGTTGAAACTAGCTGTTCAATACCAGACTGTCACTAGGGATACCGCTGCCCTAGGCAAACTGGCAGATGTCTGCTCCTGCTAGCTGTAGCCCCCAAATATTATGCTGTTAATAATACTTGCAGTGTGCTGCCCAAGACAAGCATTTCTTCACTATACTGGCATGCTCTTACTGCACAAACAATATTTTGATTAAATTAAAGATACAACACGATGGGTTGATTCTCAGAATTGAAAACAGACAGCTGAAGATTTCAGCCTGGGCTGAATGAGCACGTAACTCTTTAACACTCAGCAGTGCTTGGTGAGCTTCATATAAAAATATCTAAACCAACAACCACTGATGCTTGAAGTAAAGAGACAGGGAGCCCTCTAGGGCTGGTACCAACTTTTATATAGCATCTAGTGCAGCACACTGCCCATGTGTGACTAAAAGAATGCTATGGAGTTGCAAGACACTCATTTGTCTATCTGTCACTTGCAAAAGACATGACAAAAAACTTCAGTTCCTTGAAAGGTCTGTACAGAATCAACCATGGTTTTACCTCCAGAGGTACATGGCAGAGTATAATGGAAGGAGATCACTCTGCCAAAGCTGCTCAACTTTTATAGGGATTTTTTCATCTCCCCTGAAATTCAATCTACCATCTTCTTCTGGCACTGAGTGCTCTCACGCCTTTTTAAAATTAAGACAAAAATCTCTATACTGTTTTGGAAAAAGTCAATCTCCTCTCCTTTCCCTCTCAAAATCACTTACTCCATATTCAAACAAGTATATTAGGTAGAAATTTAAAACAAAACATTCATCTGCCAATTACCTATCCTCAGAAAGCCACTGGCACTTCCCTGGAAGTTATTCAAATTGTACACATAATAGAATTACTTACTGGAGGAAAGTAAGTGCCTTTGGTACTTGAAGAACTACTGGAAGAAGCTCCAGTAACATGGGCTCTGTCGTAGGGTGGTCCACTGCTCCCTCCCATAATGCTGAGGGAGCTGATCACAGATTTACCTCGAGACATCCCTGAAGGACAAAGATGTATGTCAACATTCAATTCTTTGAAACAAACAGAGAAAACAAAGCTTAAAAAAAAATAATCTAGTCTAAGCACAACTCCTAAAATCAAAATTAATCTTTTTGGGGTTAGAAAAAACTCAGTGCTCCCTGATGGACAGCTGGAATGAAGACTGTCAGGGAATAAACATGCTGGTTTTGTGCATCTGCTACTCAACTGCAGGACCTGGCACTGGGCGACACTGGAGCTGTGTGAACAGAAACAGATTTCTTTCACTTGAACAGCTGGAAAAGACTTGAGAGAACAAGCTTTCAGGCACTATTTCTATGCCTCAGAATAAAACATGAAACTGACTCTGACCACCTCAACTGAACAACAGAAATTTGTGCAAGAGAAGAGAGGGTTTGTATTCTTCTATTTCCCCACCGTTAAGTGAGCTTTTGCTACCGGACTGAAGCACATTGGCAGAGAGTCCAAGCAGGAAATGGAAAGGTATGCCACCGTGCTCGAAATAATGGTGAAAATTCTGCTCAAAGACTCTCTTTATGAAAACATCTTATTATAGAAAGCAGAGAAATCTGGTCCATTATTTTAACCCTGTAACAGCCTCACAGAACCTGTGTTCTGATTAGAACCTGCTGGATCCAAAGGCAAAGTTACAGTATGTATTTAATCAATATATGCAGAAGCAAAGCATATAAATGAAGTGCAACACTGTGGTTAAGTCTTACTCTTTAAACAGCAGTAGCAGCATGTGCTTGGATTGGTGTTGGAAACTTCATCAATGAAACAAGACATTACAGACTTTACAAGAAGTTTCACAAGCACACAAACCCAGTCTACAAATCTAAAAAGAATACTTACATAATGCTTAAATTCCCTTGAATAAAACTGTGTAACTTTACCCTGTACTGTCATGACACCTTGCTGATGCTGTAATAGTCCAAAAAGAGGCTTCTTTAATAGCAAAAGAAGAGAATTCCCACAACATGTCTATCTCTTTGAGTATCTAATCACTCGTGAATAGCATAGGTAAAATGACAGCTCATTATTATAAAGAAGGATGACAACAAGCCTTGACAGTCCTGGCTTCCAACAATTACGTATCTGGAATGGACATCTCCTGTACCTACACGCACAGTATCCTCAGCCACAACTGTGTGGTGCCAAAGAGCGGGACAAGGATCACACCATTTACTCACCAGGGAGAGACCCTGACAGAGAGCTTGGGTGAGGCACATAACCAAGAGGGACAGAGGCTGGTCCGTGCACCACATAATCATTGGTCATTGTTTCCCCATCTCCCTTCATGCGTGGGCACAGCACCCTCTGGCAGATGAAGTACATTGCTCCAACCACAAAAACTGTAAGGATCACACCGATGATGGAGCCGATTGTGTTGTTGGGCTGTGGCGCAGGCTCCTCCGTTGTGTCTAAACGGAAAAAGGAAAATCGTAACATCTAAGTTAATCCAACTGCTTCATGTACCAGCATCAGTGTTCCTGACATCTTTCCACACAGGAAAAATAAGAACCTTCTCTTACGCAGGCAGACAACAGCTTTTCAAATTCAGGCACGGGCAGAACAATCAGGCACTGGAACAGGTCTGTTTAAAGACTCAGAGTGTCCATAAGGGCTACCTGTGCGCAAGAGAACCCCCAGACATGCAGAGAGATTTTAAAATCACAAATGACAGGAAAGGAACAGTACGTGCATGTGCAGGGAGGCTGATAAACCAGGTCCCCTATCTTGCCTCATGCTGACAGGCAGGGCTACCCTTTGAACTTGATGAACAAGACCTGCAGGCATGACCCCAGATGGCACTTTGCTGGGGACTCCAGTTGTGCTTTTTTTTGTCATTAAAGATAATGACAACTACTTTTCATGCCGCACCTCATCACATAAGCACCTGGGTCATCACTCACTGTAACAGACTGGCAGTCCCTCTTCTCAGCTGTCTAACCTTCAATTATGCTGAACAGTAGAGCTGATGCACCAATGATGAATTTCCGATTTGCTACTATGTGTTAAACTACCTAACCTACTCCACATCTGACCCATACTGATAGTTACAGACATAGCTAAGCATCAGCTTTAGAGGTGCCATCCTTATGAGGAATCTATCTGAAATGATTATTCAACAGTCAAAATGAGTGGCGTTCCCTACAACACCAATTCTAAGCAATGACATTTCTGGGAATAACTGACAACCCCCTGCCTGTGCTTCATGAATCTGACAAGAGAAGCAGACTTTAAAGTATTTTCCTGCTCTAGTTGGTGTTTTACATCTTATCCATTACTGAAAGTCTTTTCCTCAACACATTTTCTTCTCCCAGAACACCAAACCCACGCTTTAACCAGCTTGTCACAGTCTACAGAGATAAGTAAACAGACTTCTGATCACACTTGAAGAGGGACAGCGACAACTGCAGCGACTCTGGGTAGGCTAATTTTCCAGCCACTGCTACTAAAAAACAGGAAAAATACATGAACTATAATAGAGATAACTACACACGTCTGGGATAATGTCACTAATAACTTGGGAGTATGACAGAACATCTCCTAGTACTGCCCCACAAGATCAAGGTCCAAATCTGGCTTTGCATCTTCAAGTTGCAGGTGTGTCAACTGTGATATACAGATCCCTAACACAAGAGGAGATGTCCCTATTTACAATTTCTTTTAAAGCACCAAGGGTGAAAATGAACTTTCAAGTTGGAATTTTAAAGGCAGTGGTTTTTCTTGCAGAGCCCGGGAGATTTCAAGGTAGGGGATATCACATGTTACAGATCATAAATCAAGCTCAGAATTACATCTTTTCAAGACACAAAGGAAACTTTAGAAGGTTTACTCTATAAGCAGAGTGGTCCTTTGATTCTAAAAGCACCTGCTAATAATTCTCTGGATGAGAAAACCATGAAGCGGAGCAGTTACATGTAAAAGCCTCACGCTGCTAGAAAGACTTTTTTAACACCAATGCACCAACTCAGCATACTAACAGATTATAGTCAAGCAAAACTTTTATTTCTGTAAAAGTTTAAAAAGGAAATTTTACTAGCCTGCTCTTCCTCAGAGACTACTTGTACAGAACACTAGTTATTTCTGTTATCCCTAATTCACCAAATTGTGCATTAATTGCATGACAGCAGTTAGGAACAGGACCATTCATTTTGGGAACAATTAATTCAGTCTGGTTGGCAGAATAAATTCTAACTCATAGAGAAGGCAAGAAACATGTTTCAGATGCTGCAGTGATGCCTGTAGTCTCAGGTTTTACACTTACAGCATCCTTGTTCATCTGAGCTGTCACTGCAGTCCAGGTTGTGATCACATTTCTTGCTTTTCCCGATGCACTGCCCACTGGCACAGCGGAACTGGTCGGTTAAACAGAGCACTGGAAAGAGAAGACCCCACACAACAAGAGTCACTATCAAAGATTTCTACTCTTTAAAATTATTAAGAAAACAAGACACCAAAGCACACGATCAGGAGTGTCCTGGGAGAGTTTAGCCTGCTGATAGCTTCATTTCTTAAAGTAGCCAGTGGCACAGAAAATCCCTCATGCCAATCACGCAGAAAAAGCGATTCAGTGTTCTGTTGGGTTTATTGCACAGTGGGCACCAGGTCCTTACTGTCTATTTACAATAAGGACACTACAAGATAAAGTTACCTTGACTAAAATAACTCAGAAGCAAGAGACCACTGAGAATGCAGGCACTTATCCCAGGACATGGGATAAGCGCCTGGGATAAGTTATTGCAAAATTACTACAAGAATCTCCAACTCTAAGCCTTTACTGCCATATAAGGGAGAAGAATTAATTTATTAAAAATGAATCTGTCAAAAATGATGATAAAATTGTTTAAGAAAGATAAATGAGGTTTCTCAATGCCCTTGTGCTCTTCCTGTAAACCAGAAAACTCCTTGATCATAAGACAATATATTTCACTTGACATTATGTTTTTAAACTGAAATGAAAGACAGAAGATAAAACTGGAGCTTTGCCAGTACACTCAAAAAATAAACCACCACTTTGGGAAAAAAGGTGCTGCAGGCAAGGTGCTGGCTGCTAGTTGTTTACACATATTTTTGCCTCCTGTTCCTCATAAATCCAGAAATCCAGTGGAATTAAGAACTTAAACTAAAGGCTTTTCTGATCTGTAATCAACTTGAATACTCTGAACAACAGGGATGCTTTGAAGGTGATAAACAGCCCTTAGTCCGATATCTCCAGCCACTGGATGGCAACTGGGAAGCTAACTTGCATGACGTATTTTCCCATGTCAGCATTTATCAGCTGGCTAACAATCACCGTTCATCACATAGGAATTTCAGCATTGGTCTGTATGTTTTTGTTTGAACTGGAGCACATCATTTAGAAAAAAATTCAACCTTGTTTCAAAGAACCTTAGACAGCCTTTTCAAAGAAGGAAATTGTACTGAAAGGATGTAAGAGAAGAGGCATCTGTTCAAGCCTACAAGTCATTCCTACCAGTCCTCACTACTTGTGCACTGGGGAAAAGGAGAGTTTGCTCATGTCTCATGTCGTATAGTGGTGAGGTAGTTCTGTAATGGTGATTTAAATACTCTCTTTTCCTGTGCTCTACAGGAACAAGAGGTCTCCAGAAATCTTGTCTGTCTCTCACTTCCATTTACTCAGAAAAGCTTAATTTCATTTTTTTTCAGGTATTATAAAGGTAACAATCCCAGGACCTTTACTTGGTACAAGGCACACAAAAAACTATGACAAGGATTTGCTCCACTTTGTAAATTGCTCCTAGCTACCAAGTTTTTGGAGCTTAAAAATATATTACCTTTTTAATAGTATTTTTCACAAACAGCTTAAATCACTGTGCAGGAGATCAGTCTTATTTCAATCTCACAAATGGAGAAACAGGAGTATGCAGTTGTGAGATAATTTCCCACTCAACAGATCAGTTTAAACACTAGCAGAACCTCAGATCCTTCCAAATCCTACTCAGCAATAACTTTGCTATCTATCATAGTGTCCCCATGACAGTTTTATTTTCATCACACTCTGAAAGATCCTCTGTACCTTCACAGTTCTTCTCATCCGAATTGTCCTGGCAATTTGCTTCTCCATTGCACCGGAGGGCACTGTCTATGCACTGTCCACTTTCACACTGGAACTGGGTGTCTGAGCACACCGGGCAGTTCTTTTCATCACTGTGGTCTTCACATTCAGTGAAACCATCGCAGCGCCAGGCCACCGGGATGCAGTCAATCTCACCTGTGAAACAGGTGAACTGCTGAGGGGAGCATGTTGGTGGTTCTTTAAAAATCAAGCAAACAAACAAAAATTAAAAATCCAGGTGAACAACCAGTAGATCAGGACAGGTCTCAGCTGTTTTATCAAGCAGCTGATAAACATGCCATGTCATACAGTAACTTCCATCCCCACTGCCTCTGCAGTCATTTGTGCAGATCTTGCGCCCCACGTGACTGATGCTGGCTTGCACTGATGGAGGTTCATTAGGCAAAGAACAAGAGTAACAGAGAGACACACATACTCAAAGCACAATTATTTTCTTCCCTTCCCACTTCAGCCTCTTACACCCTTCTCTTAATAGGTCTCCCTCTTTTCTGCAACACCACTGTATGCACAACCAATGGCTCACTTTCTTTTTCATGTTCGGCAGTCACTGTATAGAACATGTTAAAAGGATGTAATGCACTACAGATGGATGCACTGTGACTCAATGTCTAGTTATGTGCCCTCAACAGCTCTGTTCCGTCAAAATTCTTTTAAAACAAAAAAAACCTGCTCCATCTAGTCAAGTCCCACTATCTCAACACAGATGTTAGCTGTTATTTAACATTTACTACAGTAACTGTTAGTCTGATGCAGTAAGTGTGAATTTTTTTCCCTTTTTTAATCCCCTTTTTCTCCCTCCTCTTTTGGCCTGGTATTAAACTTGCTCTGAGAAAATATCTGGATTATGTTAGCTCTTGTTCCATTGTGAGACCACACGTCGCCTTGATGGTGAGAAGACTGCATAATAAATCCATTCAGTACGGTGGCACAAAGAGACCCAAGCACCAAAAGTGCCTTTCCTCTCCCCAGTTTCAGCCCCACCCTTGGAGATACCAGGGCGTAGGCTACAGTGGCCGTATCATCACAGAGGAGGCAACTCATCCTTCTGTGACTGCAGTTCAGAAGGACACGAACAGGGTGAGTTTGAGGAGGACAGCAGAAAAGAATAAAATGGCACAGCTATGGTGCAATGTACCAGAACATGAGAACCTACCGCTATTTGAAAAAGCAGAACATAAAGAGTCATAGAATAAAATAATAAAAATCACACAATTAACAAATCAACTTGAAACAATTCAGGGGTCTTAAGCAGAAAGGGTGAACAGAAATCCTCACTCAGCAGCCAACTAGTGAATTTTTCTTCACTTACTCCTTCTCAATACTTACAGATTTAGCTGGGGGATGGGAGAGGCAAAGAGATAAACATATAAAAGCATATAACAACACCTGGTGCACTGTCACATTCTTTCTGCTCAGAAGCCACCCCTGGAGTGGAGACACATCCCCCCCCTCCAAGCCAAAAGCTGAGAGCTCAGTGACTTACCTCCACAGGACAGCTCATCCTGCAGCAGAACAAGGTGGACTGGGCAAGAGCAGCGTGTGGTGCCGTCACCCTTCACGATGCAAATGTGTGAGCAGCCACCGTTATCTTGAGAACAAGGATGTTGTCCTGTGATTTTAAAAATAAGAAAGAGAGGTACTGAAAAAGAAATCCCCACCTCCTTTACAATCCTTCAGTAATTTCTTTGGGCTCAAGAGGACTCCCTTCATTACTTCCTTCCCCCGGGAAAGTACTGCTAAAAACAGCTCCAAAAAAGTTGTATTTTGTTGTGTGCATTTTTTCCCTTTACACACATCAATAATTGTCATGAACACCCATTACTCTCTGTGATCTGAAACATTATGAGAATCATGCCATGAAGCCTACTAACACGGTAAACAGTACTCCAAGTATTTTGCTTCTTGTGCAAGGTAGAATTAGTTCTGCAGCAAAAATAGTAGCATTAGTAATACAAAAAGATGCCTTGAATTCATCTTCTCTATCAAACACCATTAAAAAAGTAAACTTTTCTAATTTATGAATTCTGAAGCTTCCATACTGTCTCTGAAACTCAAATTAACATGCTCTAGATAAATACGTCGCTTCATTTTAATGTTTAATAAGGACAACATACTTCTCTTGGAACTCCTGACAGATTTACTGAGATTAATAGCAAACAAAACTAGTAGTAGTCTGCACTGATGCTTTAATTAAACATCCCCAGACATTTTTCTACATATTTCTCCAAGGCATGCACCACAGCCTATTAACCAGGTTCATTTCCTCCAGGATGACGGCAGCTCCACTGCTTTAACCATCCAGCTCCCGTTGTTTCAAGCATATGTATTTGGGAAAGGCTGTACCCTGGTAAACAGAAAACTTTTAGAAGTGCAGCCACATTCAACGTAACTCGTTATTTAATGCACGCTTCCTTTGTGCAATGCGACGCTGTTCTTCTGTTACTTACTTTTAATACTAATTGCCACCAACAAAATTCACTCACTTTGCCTTTGAAACATTTACTCTTAATAAAAGGCTCAGAGAGCTGTGCTTGTCTAAATGGAGTAAACACCTAATAGCGACTCACTAGCATGCCACAGCTTTAATCATCTACTGGGGATAACAGGATGTTTCCACTGTGCCTACAGACATTCAAATGCCAGGTGCCTGTATGGGACGACCAATGAAGTTGTCATCAGCAACAAAACGTGATGCTGGTTTTGTGATAGATTTCCAGTCCAGGGCCAATTGCCTGAAGGAAAAGCAACTTAATTGCACCCTGGTGATGTACAGACACTAAATGATACCAACTTCTGGCCCCTTCGATCTGCACTGATGTCGATCAGCGACATGGCAGAACAAGTTCATCTCTCTGCGGCCACTCCTTGTCTCAAGCACCACAGGCACTGTTTGCATTTGCAAACAGGGATTGCACTTACTGTACTCCTGAATGTTGAGCTCTTTCACAGCATGGATGTCACTGAGTTGTGCAATACGAGCTTGGACCTTCGTACGTCCTTCTCGACCAGTCATATCAATCTTTTCAATCATCTGCTGTTGCCTGTCAATCCAATACAGCCAGTTTTCAAATACAGTTAGTCCCACGGGCTGCAAGATATTGGAGTCTTCCAAAACGATTCGGTTTGCACCTGCAGAAGGGGAAGAGTGGTTTAGCTCTCAAATACGGTCACAAACATTTTCTACACTACTCACACCATTATTTTCCTGTACTTTTACAGTACCAGTTAAGCCTACTATAAAAACACACGGAATTCTGGGTCCTCTGTCCTCTGATGCAAGACTGATGCATTTTGCGGACAGATGACCTTTTTTTTTCCTACTTTCATCAGGAAGACAGTTTTTTTGTTTTGAATATATTTACTCTATTTAAGAAGCATCTGGAACTGGGGATCAGGTCTCATGAGCCTATCCAGTCTTGTATCGATATGATGGGAACTGGTAATTCTTTCCATTCCCCTATCCCTTTTTGGAGATATTAGTTTTGGCATACAACAGGGAATAAGATGGATTATTAGCTTGAGTTAGCTAATACAAGATAAAATCCAAGTGAAGACAAAGTAGCTAGCACTTCACATTAATTATGAGATTAAAGTAAACCCTTGACTTCTGACTTCCTCATATTTTTCCAACTACACTGTTTTCACTAAGGTTTCATACTAAATTGGGAATGCTCCTTCATTCCAAGCAAAGACTTACTTTCCTCAGTTCCTTTAGCAATCCTTGGTAGCAGCCAAGAGGCTTTAGCCTTACACCTCTGAAATGTATTTGTTGACTGTTATGCTAGATTACCTGGCAGTAAATATAGTCAAAAGCAACCACCACACTTTGTGGTTGACACTCCACATAAACAGAAGACAGTCTGCAGCTGTTTTAAAGGTATCATTAAAGACTGCTCAAAGACAGTGAAAACTTTGTAACTCAGGCAGAAGGAAATTATGTTATTCAAAAAAACCTGTGAGCTCAAAAGTGAGGATTAATCCATGCTTTATTTTACATGACATAACATGGTCATTAACACTCAAGGATTCTGTGAGGTTTATCAGATTCTGAGCATAAAACTACAAACATAAGGAATCTGTTTCCATTTTGAAATGCTGAAACGCTATCATACAGTCTAAAATTAGGCCACAGCTTGAAAATATACATATAAATTTCAGATATCTGGGCTTACTGCTATGCTAATTTTTCACTTTTACTTTAGCAGACAATAGCTTTGCATGTGCTCATCCATGAAACAATATCCGAGAAGTTTTTTATAATTTTGTCCTGTGAAAATATACTAGTGCAACTGAATAGCACAGAAAAATGTCTCCACCATATCCACACAAGATAATGGTGTGGGACGAAAGACGTATATATTTTATTATTTTATAATTTCAGCAAGTTCTATCCCTCTGCTTTGTTCAGTAGCAAGAATGTTTTTTGGCTTATTGAGAATTCAGTGAACATTATGTCAGCGATGACAACTTACAAATTTGGCAATGAAATGCGTACATATCCCCTTTTTATTAAATGCATATAGAGTTCAGAAGTTAAGTAACCTTCCAAACATTTAGCAAGTGGCAACACCTAAAGGAGAACACGGAAATTCAAACACTAATCTTCAGCTAGACTGGGCTCTCGCCCACAACTTTGGAACAACACCAACAATGATCTGATTACGAAAAGACGTTGATGGATTCTGAAGGAGGCTATACCCAGACTGATGTAGGAATTAATAGACTGAGTGATGCAAGTCAAACTAAATAACTGCAGCCGTCTATTAACCCCCATGAACATGACTCACTGTATAGGGAAAAGGTAAGAAACAGCAACTTGAATCTCGAGAAAAAAAGCTAAGCTGGGAACAGGGGAATGTGCAAAGACACTGGGTGAAATACAGTTAAAACTAAGACCTTGACCTACCCAAACGGAGTCTGTACATGCCCTCTTCTGCCATGCCCATGTCAATCAGCACAGTATTTTGCACTGTGCTCTTAAAGCTCTGAAGCTTAAAATTTTCACTCCCTTAACATCTTGATCTTTCTTTCTAATATTTGTGACCAAGTGTAACTGACTATTTCTGACTAAACAGAGACACTGAAATCCCTCCTTCCATAAACCAACAATAAAATCCAAAGCTGGCTCATCAGGGTGCTAGTCCCCTTTATTGGGAACGTCAGATGAAAGGGAGCTGTGATTAAGAGAAGCTTTGTCTCCTGGCATCAAAATTCTCTTTCCAGCAATACCTTTTACAAAAAGACTTAAACAAATAAATACAAAAACCCTGACACACCCATAGCTCATTCTATTTCCAAAGAAAAATTACTTAATTCCAGAATCATTAGACGTTTCCAAATCACACTAATTATTCTGGAATAGAAGAACTAATTTCCAAATAGTTTCCATGGTAGGGAGCTAATTCCAGTCATCTTTTCATAAACAACCCCTTAATCATGTGAAGAATCTGGTTAGCTTCAATAGGATCACCCATTTGGGCAGCAGAACCAAATCCTAGTTGCACAGGGAGGAAGAGGAGGACTGCATCACATAAAAGGCATTCTAGCTCTTCTCTTTATGGGTACTGGCATCCACAGAGTCGACAGACCAAGAGACTGTGCATGTTTTAAGAAGTTAACATGCAGAAAAATTACTCTGCCGGTCAAAAGAGCCTATTAATGAGCATTCCTAAGCACAGGAATGCATCTCAGCAGTTAGCAATTTATCGTGGTGATTATAGCAATCTATTTGTCATGCAAATGCCAAAAACAAGAGAGGTTTTGGAATTATTTTTCTTCATGGTCTTCAAAAATATGGCAAGCTTTTACTACACAACATTGATGATCAACAGCCACATTTTTTTTACAAAAAAAATACAGAATCATTAAAACCAGACTAGATTAGAATTTAGAGCCATCTCCTCCTCTGGCAGATAACAAAGAGAGATATTCTGCTGCTGCCCATTCTTTTATGCATTCTGACACTGGATCTGGGATAGCCTAGAACCTAACGGGATACATTGTAACACTTTTTTAAAAAAAAAAATAAATAAATAATTAACTAACTCATGTCCTGTGTTTTAAAAGAGTAAACAGTCAGGATACCACAATTCATTAGTGACCCTGAATCTTCCACTGACACACTATGTTAATCTCTGAAAAAAACACAAAATACTACCTTGAGCCCCAATTCAAATCATCTAGAAAAGCAAACATTTTCCCAAATGAAACCTTATTCTGGCAGCTTAATAAAAGGCTGAAAAGCATACTGGTGCCAGTGGGATTGAAGGTATCATGTCACTGGTGAAAGACATTACTAAAACTCACCATACTCCCCTTTAATTTTCAAACTCGCTCACTGATTGCAAACTGTGTTCTCGTTTCCTAACAGCTGTACTTATGCTTCTGATAGTAGAATAACACTCAGCTGAAGGACAAGGATATTCACATTGGGGATGGACTCACTGCAAAGGAAGGAGAAATTCTGCCACTGCCCTCCAATAGCAGCAGCAGAGTAAGGGGGGCATATAACCCACCTCCTAACAGAGATGTGCTCAGAACATCCTGTCACTCCCATCAGCAACATCCAGCCCAGCTCGTATCACAACAAATTACTACCAAAGCCGCACGAGACAGCTGAGCTGACCCAGCAGCTTGAGGGATCCGTCCAGTAAATAACAAACATCTCAATCTCTCTCACTCAATCTGTCCACACGATTTTGCCTGTTCTTTTGCTCCAGAGTTCTGGTTGCTTGCTGGACATTTACTGAATCATTTCAGCTTTTCAAAACCAACAGAACACTGGTCTCTCTTTCTACATATTTTTGTTAGGTTATTGTTTTGCTTATGTGCCTAAGTGAGCTGAATCAACTCACAGAGGAGGTCAGACAAGCAGCATAATAAACATCAGGGAGCAGACAAAGAGAACTCCCTAGCTGGAAGAGGGAGGTTTTTGCCTTTTGAGAACAGAGGGATGTTAGATTTGCTCTATCCTTCTCAAATCATTTCACCTTAGATGACAGGTACCTAAGTGACCTACACACCTGCTGCTTTAACTCTGTAGCAAAGAGTTTTCCACTAACGGGAAACTCCTCTGATCATCAGTTTACTGCACCAAAACCAATGCCTTTAAAAACAACCCTCTCCCTCCCCTTTCCAAAACTGCTGCAATTTATTTGTGAAGTGAGTTTGGGAAACCACACGAAGGTCTTGCAGTGAGAAACTGAAGTAAATAGCATGTATAGCAATTAATAATGCAAATCATAGATAGAGGCATGAGACTGTGAAGGCACGCTGCATGAATCACGCACATTCCCTGGCTGGGAATTTAGGGAGTGATTAGAATCACAGTACAGTCTGTTTATAGTAGGAAGGAAAAGAAGACACCTTTCTCTGCATTCCCCCACACCCACACCCCACAAATGAATCACTGAATTAAAGTGCTACTCTACCTGAAAGGTCACTGCTTTCAATTCTCCGCAGGTCTGAATCAGCCCAGAACAACTTGCCTAGCTGGCTGTCGATAGCTAAGGCTATGGGCTTGCTCAAACCACTGAAAAAAAGGACCTCTCGTTCAGTTCCATCCAATGCTGCTCTCTCAATTTTAGGAGACCTTTCCTGTAGGTTGGTGAAATACATGTATCTGGAATAGGAATGATTAGAGGGAAAAAAAAGTTTATTCGATCTTTCCACATTTTTGCTACACATCTAAGACATCAAACATCAAAGATGATTTTATTCCAACAAACAGAAAGCAACCAGCAGCAAGAAAACAGTTTGATTCTCAAGACCTTCAGCCTGCATTTCCCCACATCACTCTTTCAGCTACATACCCCTTCTCTGGATTGACCACAATAGCCCTGGGCCTATCTTGATCTCCTTTGAGCACCACTCCCATGGGCCGCCCATCCAAGCGCGTCACATTGATCACATTAGTAGCTTCACAGGTCCAGTAGATATAGCGGCTGTAGATGTCAATGCTCAGGTCGTAAGGCTGCATATCTAGGTTCTGATTGGGAACTGGACTTGTCACAACAGTGAGGCTCTACAAACGAAAGAAAAACAACCCACAGAAGAGCATTTAATCTGATCCAACGTGAGCAGTTGTATTTGCTCTGGCTGCACCACATCAAACTACTGCTCAGCAACAGGAGGCAGCCAAAATACTATCATACAGGAAGGAGACACCCTGGTCCAGTTGCCCCACCAACACTGTTCATCAGGTATAGGCACATAGTCCTGATGGGTTGTTGTAACGGCA
Organism: Nycticryphes semicollaris; assembly: GCA_013400055.1. Taxonomy (NCBI): domain Eukaryota; kingdom Metazoa; phylum Chordata; class Aves; order Charadriiformes; family Rostratulidae; genus Nycticryphes; species Nycticryphes semicollaris. The sequence goes on along the minus strand of VXBJ01002601.1, from coordinate 448,628 downwards.
CCCACAGAAGTTGGTTGCAGCTCATAAGACTTAGTAAGTTTGACCAATAAATCCAAAATGCCTCTATGTTCAAAAAATCAGGGTCAGCTTCCACACTTCCTCTGCTTTCTTGACAACTCTAAAGTTCAGTTTGCATAGACCCAAACCCAGCACATTGAGCGCTCTACAACAGAAAGACATCACCACTAATTCCAATGCTGCAGCTCAAAGGATAAAATCACAGGCAAAGTGAGGCCAGACAGCACTTGAAATTGTTGCCTCATTCTTTTCCACCATCACCGCCATCACACTTGGGGGATATAACACAAGGATGAATAAATGGGAAGGAAACTGCTACCAGACAGAAAGGAAATCAGCTACTTTCAGACAGCGACTTTAGAGCATTTCCAGCTAATACTCCTCTGCTCCAAAGTTGTTGCCTTTTACTGGTCCAGACCTCTGGAGTTCACATGATTTTTTTTTTTTTTAATTTATTATTTTTTTAAGAAAGAAACTTCATAGTCTCCCTATAGTGAAAGGTGAACCTGCAACTGACATCTTTCATGAACTTTAAAAAAAATAAAAATAAAAAATTGAAGAGGTCTGATAACTCACAGAACATACCCTTACATAATCTTTTTGGAAAACTTCATGCTTTTCTGGTGATCAGCCTCCACCCTCTCACTCCCAAATTAAACTTCACCAGAAAATTTGCCTAATTTTCTTATTTGGCTTGTCAACTCTATGAAAGGGTGTGTCTACAAGTCTTGCATTTGTTTATTTTGCTGAAGCTGGCAAAAACCTGGTGCCTGTGACTAGTTTTGGGTGTTAAATTATTTAGATATTCCAAAATTAAAACCATTGCTAAATTGAGCTAAGGCTGAAGGGCATTTCAGTAGGATCCAACTACCACCACACCCACACCACCAGAAGCCACACTGTCTTACAAATTAAACTGGATATAGCATCTCTGTGTTGTTCATCTTAGTCCTCTATTCCTCCCTCATTCAAAAAATCAGGAAGAAAAAAAATCTATTTTAAATTGTGAAAATGAATGAGAAGTCATTGCTCGCAATTAACCTCACTAAACCAGTATCAACTTTTGCCTTCTATCTTACTTTACTTTTTTTTCCTGTATTCCCCAGTCAAGTATTGCTTCTCAAGCCTGCTACATCTCTTACAGGTCACCTGTTTTGACCTCCTTGCTCAATGCCTCTGTAGTTGACAACAGCTCTCTTATCCACCACCAGAATCTGGGAGGCCTCAGACACAGCCATGCGCTCACAAAGTCCCACCCTCTTCATTTCAGAATCAATGTCCCTGCACCCTGCTCATTTGCAACCCTTCCTTCTGTCTCCCACACGCTGTTTGTCCCAAGAACCTTCCGTTCCATGTTTCACTTCTCTCAAACAGGGATTTCCAAGTGACAGCCAGTCAATCTACAAGAAGCCCATGTATCTAAATTATGTGTGTACAATCATTCATTGTTGGATGTAGGCCTCCCTCATCTTTTAGTAATTCCACTGCCCGCGGAATACCTGGCTGCCGTCTTCCTGTGCTTTCCGGATGATATTCTGCCGAGAATCAATCCAGTACAGCTGCTTATCCAGGGGGTCATAATCGATGGCTCGAACGTTTCTGAGACTATGGATAGGCAGTATGATATCTGGACTCTGCTGCTCATCTATGACCATGCGGTTAATTGCATTCTTCTGACTGAACAACAGAAAGGTGGTAGGAGCTTGATGGGTAAAAAAAACAAGAAAGAGGGTGAAAGGGTTACACTTAGCAATAATGTTGGGTTAATAATATATGTTCAATAACAACAACTACTATATAAAACCAGAGACCACATATTATTTCATTCCCCTTCTCCCTCTGCTTTTGCCAAAAAAAAAAAAAAATATTAAAAAATCAAAACAGAAAATCCCCACTGTTTGATCAGTTTGAAGATCTTTCCAATTGACCTCTTTTTACTATAAATGTCTGAAAATGGATGTGACAGGCAAAGATAATTTTGTAAGTTGTAGGATGAATGACTTGTGAAGGCTTCTGTCAAAATCACCTCAAAGAAGAAGGGTCAGCCATGCTGCTCATGGAACTGTCAATTTTCTTTCTAAAGGGGTCTCAAGAAAATGCAGCTCCACTATTTTGAAGTTGAACCTTTTGCTAGGTACACTTCTACTTGCAGAGAAAACTGAGCAAAAGCCAGCACTGATTCCTTATTTAGAGGTCCCAAGGGACAGAGGTTGCTATTAGGGTGGTTCAGTCCTGTTCCCACAAACCATCTTTCCGCCTGCACTGGAATGGAACAACAACTAATTCGCAGGAAAATATCTTAGGTGTGTGAAATGCTGTGTTTTTTACAGATATATACATTTGAGAAGAATGAATAGGTTTTTCTATCTTATTTCTAGGTGCTCATCTGAAGATTTTTTTTCTTCTTATAAATACCATCAAACATCAGAAAACAAGACTTCTCCACCCTGTATAGCTGTAGTTTACCAGCTGTATCTTACAGATAGTGACCGCAGAAGGCATTTAATACGCTGTAAAAACGAAATTATCCTCGTATTACATAACTGGGTCAGAAATCAGAGGAGGTAGTTAAAGCATTTTCCCTTTTCACAGCGTTCTTTTGAATAACGGTCTACCTGGAACCACTGCTGTGCAAGACGGCACAAGAGCCAGCAGCCAGAAATGCAGTTTGCAGCCTCCCTGAAGTTTGTACAATCACTTCTCCCTAGCACAAGCACGGAGAGATTAGCAGTGGGACACTGCACTCATTCAACCCAGCCTGCAAAACAGGTACGGCAGCACCTTGGAAAGGGGAGGTAGCAAAAGTTTTCCAGAGAGCATCATCACCTCGCTTTGTTATTTTAGGCATATACTTTGAACATTCATTCTGGCTACTGGGGAGAAACAAAAAAAAAAAAAGGAAAAAAGAAAAAAGAGACAGGGGAGTTTCCTTGGTAACTAACATTCAATCCTAACATCCTATAACAATCAAGCCTAATTGCAACGTATTTTTGCTTTCTGGAAAACCTGCATTTCCCCTCCAAGTGTTTCTCCAATAATTTAAGATGCCTTCCACTTAGCTCTAAACTGTAGAAGAAAGCACACAAAAAAGCAAAGCTAAATTCGTATGAACGTGTACAGAAAAATAATAGATTCAGAAACCATCAGAATTCTTACCAAGCAGTTAAGAAAGCAACAGAAAGGGGGAAAAAAAAAACTTAAGATAAATCAGTGTGGGTAAATATACTATCATAAGTACCTAAAATTCTTTCCACTTTTCCCCAAAGACACCCTCTCACTGTCTAAGATTGCCTGGCTTCCAACTTTGAATTGATGGCTCATTATAAAAAGCAACAGCAGAATTTCCCCCCTTGAGTCCCCACATCTCTGAAACAGTACCAATTTCAGAAATCCCTTCCCAGTTTTCATCATTCTCCCTCCCAAAAGTCACATATTTTAACTATATTTTTGGCAGGCAAATGGAGTGCAACGAGCACGTCCCCTGTGTAACACCGCCTTCAAGCTTTGTGACATGTGGCAGGTTTGATGAGATACCAGATCTCATCAGAGCAGTGTGTCCTTCCCGTAATTAAAAGAATCTATGCACGCATGAGCAGCGTGATCCAGAAGGGAGGAACTGGCCTCTAGACAGGGTTTGGACTAATATTAATGTTCAGGAGTACATAAGCAAGTAAAACAGGCAGGAGAAAGTTAAAACGATTCATGCTCCAATTATAGCGGCCAAGAGAAAAATTAAATTATACACAGAGAAGCCCAAGTCTCCAATTACCTACAAATGAGAAGTTGGAAAGTTCCCAGGTTTGAACATGGCAGAAGCAAAACTCCTAATACCTCACGAACGGCCCTAAACTGTACTGTGGGGAAATGATCCTGTTTGCTCACCAGGTATTTCCGGTATTTTTCTCTTTCCTTTGTTACCAAGAAAACATAACCTTTGATCATTTTGCTACTTATTCTCTGCTGGAAGTCACATTCCTCCACCTACAAAATCACATTCATCACCAGAGAGGTGCCAGCCGTGCTTCTAACTTGCAGAAAGGTGCAAGAGAGTTAGAACACAAAAATCCAGTTGTCATGCAAGTGCCCCTTGTAACAAAAAAAGGAAAGGGGTACAGGACATGTAGCTGGCCAGGAAAAAACCCACTGGAGTTTAATAAAGAGCATGATTTTCAAAAAATGCCATGAGGTGGCATTCATGGAACGAGCTGCCCTGCTTTTGGCTTTAAAACAACAATTGGATCTCTCTACTCGTACATAATGTGGACAAGATACAATCTGTCTCTTAGTACCATGAATCTCTTCACCCACTGACTAATCTGAATGACACCAGTGGAAATCAGCCAGCCAGTGTGGCTGCCAAAATTATGAGAGCTTCACTGGCAGCCAGTTATTGAGAGATGGAGAAATTATTTGGTTAGAAACTAATTACACACAGCCTGAGGGGCTGTGTGGTTCATATTCTGCACAACAATAAAGAAAAATGGGGCTTGGCTGCACTGAGATCAGAAATCTGAAGCGCTGGGTGGACCGTGGAGCCAAGCCTCTCCTCATTGAGGAAGAAACATTTTTGGGGGTACAAGAGTGGCCCACCTCAGCATCTCACCAGTCAGCAGACAGAATTACTCCAGAATTAAACCTGACCCACCTAAAGGCTATGCAAAGGCCAGAGCATAGACCAAACTATCACGTGTGTCAGGCAAGATTAGAAATAAATAAGCAGGTAAGCACTTGAGAAGAGTTTGACAGGCAGATACAAAACCAAAAGCATTTTTAGCCTTCCTGCTTATACAGATTTACCTGAGTCACTAAAAAGGTTCACTAGAGCCACTCTTCTTATTTTCCGCGATACTGGTCTGAGGCAAGATTGTTTTAGATTTTTTTGTCTTTCAATAGCCTACCTTCAGTAGAATGTTAGTATTAGAAAATTGTATTTAAATATAGCCTGTTTCTTATGGAGGAAGGGAGGCTAAGGAGCCAAAATTTTTTCAAATACACATTTGGTATTAAAAATTGAAATTAGCTTTAACTTGCCTATCAGCAAACAAGCTTCACCACCTCGCGTCAAAATAAAATCCCTCTTTCTTCCAAGTACAAAGCTTGCATCTGTTACTAAACACATCTGCTTTTCTGTTTTATTTTTCTTCCTTACAGCTTACCACTACAAGTCCTGTTGTCGGAGTTCAAGGAATAGTGAGCTGGGCAGCCACAGACAAAACCACCAACAGGGACTGCTAAGCACAGGTGAGAGCAGTGACCATTGCTGGAGGCGCACTCGTTCCAGCCTGCCTGCCTGGAGGAATGGAAAACCAAGATGTCCATAACGTAATCCAAATGTCCTTGGATGATAGTTCGGTTCTGGCCACTGGTCTTGTTGGCTCGTTCGATGCTACGCCGACTCCAGTCTGTCCAGTAAATGTAATCCTGATACTGAGTCAAGCCAAATGGGTGAGGCAAGTCATCAGCTATAATCTCACGGTCAAGGCCTGTTTTAAAAACGGAAAGGAGAGGAAAAGCAGAATTACATGAGGACAAACAACGTGCTGTTTAATGCTGTTGGATGTGTTCCCTGCCCAGAAAGGTTAACACAATTACTTCAAAGTTCCTATTTCAGTGTTGCAGGAGTAAATTATAAAGTATATTCAAAAGACCATCCTGAATTCTCAGAGCCTCTCACAGACATGGGCTAATCCTGCTTGTGGTTCACAGAAGACAGTGAATTTTACTGAAGAAAAAAAAATCTCAGTATGGAAAATGATCAGGATTCTCAGAAAGAGTATGTCCTTTCCCTTCTCCTCAAAACAAACAGATTCCCTCTGAAGGAGACATAGGATCCTGACACTGTATTCCCAGTTTACCATCTCTTGCACTGCATTTGGATCTCTGCCTGCTGCTTACAGAAAGAGAACTGTTATGAGCTTAATAAAATTCTACAATGTATTATGAGAAAAATTAAATGCACAAGGTTAAACCAATCTGTCTCTGGAATGCCATGACAGGAATGAGCAGTCAGAAACTCAAGGCAGGAAGCAGTTAATTGTGTATACCGTGGAAATGTTAAGAGAACTTAGGGAGCAGGGTAGGGGGAGGGAATGATTTCAAGCACATTATTTCAACCACTTCATTACCACGGGATGTCCTACTGTCTAGTCACAGAAAATGAATGAGAGATTACAAAGGAAGAAGTCATTCTCTCATTGCACAGCGAAGACGAGAATGTACAGCCCTGCACTCTGCTGCCACTAGCCACAGGGAAGATGAAATTCTAATGTGATGTCCAGTTCCAGAGTACACAGGGGAATGCTGAGCTGCCCTCAAGAGCACACCAAAACACATGAATAGCTGAAGAAAAGCTTTTATAATACATGTAATTTCAACAATGCATTTTCCCGTTTTGATCATTTTCTAGCTTTGTTCCACTACTGCAAACATACTATTTAGACTAACTCCTTTAGCCTTAAATGTTGGCTAGTGATAATGCTGATTTGAATAGTTTGGCACACAACAAGGCAGTCCACTCCTGAGGGTGCTGAGAGGTTACGAAAAGATGCTGTGCAATACTGAGAGGGCTTGGGTCCCAAGTACACTACCCCAGAATAAAATATTCCACCTCCATTTAGTTCTAATGAACAGTTTACAAAACAATCGCACAGACCCCAGTGTGAGAGACCCTCTGGTGACCTGTACTAGCCAGGAAAAGCTCCTTAGTGTGCAGGATACTGGGGAAAACCATGTCTGAACCCTGAGAATACCAACGAAGATTAAAAAGCAAACTGTATTAAATTACATTGTGAAAAATGTCCCATAAGCTGTTGTTATCTTGGCTTTCTCTCTACCTTTCCAGAGATGATGAAGTGTTTGTTATGTATTTGCCAGTGCTCTTCAGAGCAGCAAAACAAGACTCTCCAAAATGCTCAAAGTTGGCAGCTTTGTCCTACATATAACTGAAACATGTACAGCTTGTATAATTTTAACTTTGTGAGCAACTACATCACCTACAAGAAAAATCGAGGCCTTGCTAAATACTGTGTTGCATAAACATCAATTATAGAAGCAAACGTTAGAAGCGTGTAAGCTTGGAAAAATCTATTTTTGTCTTAAGACGTAGTATCTTTGCATTATTTAAGTGATAATTTGCCGCAGGGAACTGTGAAAAAGCAGCAGCATCCCCACAACCCTGCCTGGATCTCCGGGGCTCACCTAGCATGTTAGAGGATTCTATCAGGTTGGTATCGAGGTCAGTCCAGTAGAGTCGTCTCTTCGCGTAATCAATAGTTAGGCCATTAGCCCTTCCCACATTTGGTACCAAAGTAGTCCTCTCAGTGCCGTCCATAGCAGCTCTATCAATCTTTGGCTTACCACCCCATTCAGTCCAGTACATAAACCTGATTAAAAGGACAAAAGAAAAAAAGTGATCACATTTCATCCGAAAGAGAACTCGAGGGGACAAACAAAGCAAAACAAAAAATCCTTAGAAGGAACAAAAGGAAAATAAAAGCCATAAATTCAAGCATTTATTAAGCCCCAATACACTAAATGTTTTAGGTTTTTTTTTTTCCAATATACAAGCAAGGAAGTGAGTCAAGTTTCCTCAAAATGCTTCCAACTTTATTTTTTTTACACTTGGCGCTGGATTTTCACCAGCAAGTTCCATATGAAAGCACTGCAATCTTTACTAACCCATGCACACCAGCTAAGAAGCAAAAGGTTGGCAGACGGGCAGATTCATTTACACCTGGCTATTTAGCAAGGTATTTTCCACAGCACTTAGCTTCTGATTCTATTCACTTGTCCATCTAAAGAAGGAATACAAAAAGGCTGGTATGCACCGTACTTTTGTTGATAGCTGCCCCTGCTCACCTCCACACAACTAAATTAATCAGCTATATAAAGCGTGTTACGTTTCAGCCAAGGGTAGAATAACACAAAACCATAGGGCATTTCCACTGGAGCAGAAGTACGAACTATTGCACACTCACATGCCAGTTTATGCCTCATTTGACAGAAGCACAGACTTGTACACGCTTACATTTTCTTTATGCATTGTAGAGAGGTCTGTGTATTTGCCATTTGGTGGCGAGTTAGACATTTCTTCCAAACTGTAAAGCCAGTATCACTTTAAAAACAGGTGAGCTAACCAACATTTACACCTTTCTGCTTTAATACCTCTGGAAACAAACACCCATGAAATGCTTTTCATTTCAACCAACTACACAGTGGAAAAGGTTGCTTCAGAAACTGATAATCAATGGGGTGTTCTACTCTTTAGACACCAGGAACCCTTGTAATTTTCTCTTAAAATTTTTGCAAGTATTTTGTGCTTAAGTTGTACACAGCATGGACCTAAGTGTTGGAAATGCCCCCATGGTAGTAATGCCATGAAAACATCCACATGGAGTACAACAACATAGCTCAGCTACAAAAGAAAAGGAAAAACAGGCAGTTGGGCTCAAAATGGAAGTAATTTTTTTTTCTGCTCTGTGGTGAATTGCACATTGATTTATACTAATCCTTGGAAAAAAACTATTTTCAGTATAAAACTAGAATAATCTTTTGTTGCAACCTTTTGTTACAACTGGATCTAACAATCTGGCCTTGGATGCCATCTGACTTGCTTGCCACGGCCACTCCTGGTACATCAGGGTTGAACCCCACCTACGTGTCCCGCTGGGGGCAGTGCAGAACTTCCAACTAATCACTGCCACCATTGCCACCACCTTGTTGGAATGAAGCAGGAGGACTGTGTTCAAGTCTCTGTGTTGCTGCAACTCTTGCAGTGTCACTGGAAAATGTGATAATTTCATAAATTTGAAAATGAGGTGTTCTCATTTGTGAAGTAAGACTAATACAATGCTGGTATAACCTCAAAAAAGATTTTGCAGTAGTTAATGTCAAATGAGCATTTCATGGTAGAAGAGCTATTCTGGAAGCTAAATAGGTTTACCTTGCATTGCCCCGCTCCTTCCTCCCTCCCCCTGCTCACTGCCCTACTTTTGCTATTACATTTGAATCCAACTGAGAAGTTTCTTCTCAGGAAATCTTTCATTTTGGGGATAGGTGGATATAATTGTTTCCATTCTTTCTCTGTCCTTGCTTCCCTTGTCCGTACCAACTAAAAAGGCTCCCTTATCTGAAGGAACAAACACCTTCCTTATCCTCAGACAATAAGCTTCACTCCCCCACTCTCAAGTTAAATCATTTAATACCTTTATTGGACCCTAACTTTGATAAAAAGGATCCTCATTTTTAAAAGGACAAATATTTTCTTTTCATTGCTATAGTCCTTTTCTAATTAATGAATTCCATAAACCTAAATCTACTTTGATTCTGTGGTTAATTAAAAAACGAAATATAAATCCCTTTTTAATGAGCTGCTCTGGTTTTGGTTTTTTTGTAGTATTCCTAATGATTATTCAGGACATTAAGAGCGCATTCCTCCAGCCCTCACATTCTAAATTACCAGGTTGTATTCCCCAGCTCAGTTCTCTCAGGATTTACATGCAGTGCCTAACTAACATGCCCTGGAGGAAACATTACAATGTTGTTTTTCACTGTTCACAAACAAAATTAAATCAGCAAGTTACCCCTCAGCAGGGTCCAATGCCAGTGCCCGGGGACTGTCAAGATCTTTCCACACCAGCACTTGGCGATGCTGTCCATCCAGCTTTGACACTTCTATACGATTTGTTCCAGTATCAGCCCAATACAAGTTCTTTCCCAGCCAATCTACAGCCATGCCTTCCGGGTAATCCAAGCCAAACTCCACAACATGTTCCAGTGCGCTGCCATTCATAAACGCTCTGCTGATGGTCTGCAGGGATACAAAGATACACAGGCAAATTAGAAATTTTACCAGTCTGTCATTGGGCTGGCTGTTTTCTTTGTTGCATTTTAAACACTTTCAGATTTTAGGCATCTCACAGGAAAGAGGATCTTACAATACGCTACTTATTTGCAAGGCAAACAATGCTGCTATTCAGAAGTAATGATTTACTGTACTCTGTGAATGTATTCTGTGTCAATTACAATAGTGTTTCACTGGGGAAATAAATGGGATAACTAGACTGGTTCAATTAAGTAGTCTACATGCCAAAGTGACCTTAGTAACTCAGTGCCAAGTTCAAGGGGGAAATATTTTGGCTCTCCCAGGACTATGCGAAAGCATTGATGTTACAGCACAGAACAATATTTAAAGCAGTCTAATGAAAAAGTTCAGGACAGAACAGCAAATAGAAGAAAACAACCTAATGGCTGATTAGCTTAGTAGTGCAAGTGCTTCAGTACTGATGTTTTGATTTAATTTCACTAAACAATTTCCTCATGGTCTTTTATTTCAAAAGGCGTCTTTTAACTCTTGCCGTCACGGATGAGCCTGTGAGAGCAGATATAGCCAGAATTATATTTTAAGAATATATGGAAGTTCAGGCATTCCTTGACTATATATGACCACTTACAAGTCTGAAAAGCAATGTTAGGGTAGTATCAAACTCTTTTTGCCAAACATGGGCTTCATTTTGATGTCCTTAACATTCCACTCCACACACACCCCTCATACTCTTAACCCATCAGAAGTTAACACAAAGATTGATTTTTTTTGGTTACTTCTTGTGTGAATGCTACCTGCTTATTATGCCTGTTTCTGACAAATTTCCCTGCTGTGTACTACCTCAGACTTCATCTATGTAACCCTTAAAAACCAATCAGATCTTTGTATTATTTTATTTTCAAACACAGCTCAAATGAGTACCATACCTAAAAAGCTCAGCCAAGTCACCTCTCAAGCTCACTTATAAATGCTGTAGTTTTAACTTTTATGATTCTTCAGTTGCAAAGGTCCATGAATTATTGTTGGCACAGCTCTCAACTCAATTGCAGAAAACTTTCTTTCATTAAAAACTAGGGTTTGGTGCTCAAAATTTTGATTAGATATACAACCCATGAAAAACAAAGGGAACAATAACTAGACTCACTGATAACAGAAATAAGACAGACAATACAGAGATTTCTGTGACTACATTAACTACCACATTTAAACACCTACCCTCAACTTTTTCAAATTTGTCAGTCTAGACCCTACACCTGTTTTACAAAGCCTCTGATTCATAATACATCTCACGTGCAGTAGCTATATAAGCTAATGAATAGGTAAGACCAATTTTTGCTTCCTGACCCAAGACAAGGCTTTTTCCCCATTAAACATATCTGGCAAAATAGCTGATCTCTGAAACCTTCCGTCATGTGGCATTTTTCTCAGTTTTCTGCCAAAAATCTTATTTTTTTGCTAACTTACTCTTTATGGGAAAATGTATACCTTGGACTTAAATGCTCTGCAGAAGAGAATGCTACTAGTACAATGAAAATGTATGAAACTCTTGGTTAGAACAAACTCCTTTACCTATCCCCTTGAACACTGTATTTGTCAATCCATTCTTAAGTATCTCAAGAACCTTGTAACAACTTAATAGCCAACATGGAATAAACCTCTACCTTCAGTGAAATGTCAGTCCAGTAAATCCGGTTGTCTGTCACATCAAAATCCAGAGCGGAAGCTTCCTTGACTCCGGTGAGTGGAATCGCAACGTTGTTGTTGTTCGTTTCTAAAGAGATTCGTCTGATATCTGCTCTCCGAGAAAACAGCAGGAAAGCTTCTGGGACGATGCAGGTCTTCATATCGTTGATGAGTTCTAAGCCTATGGGGCAAGCGCAGCGAAGGCCTTGTGGTCTGTAAAGACACAAATGGCTGCAGCCGCCGTTATCCTCTGCACAAGGGTTTGTACCTAAGCATGCAACAAAAGCAAAAACAATAATTGCAAACCAACTTCAGTTGGAAGACCAACACATTTCTCACATGCATCAACGACACTAGTTTTTTTACCTTTTGTTCTCTGCATGAATTAATTTTTGTGCATTTCCTGTAGTCCTTTACGTTACTCTACTTGGTTGGAAAACCAGTGCTTGTTTTCCTGACCCCATGAAACAAACCCCGCATTAGGGAAAGAGATCTGAACTCCAACAGCTACTGATGTTCCCAGTTCACAGCACAAGCACTGAATGAATGGTAAGTACGTAAGTAAATAAGCATATGTTCTGCTGCCTTTTACGGTACACTGGTCCAGTTATAGACCCCAATTGTGTTCCTAGGGAAGAAAAAATTGCAGATCTATGTTCACATCTATTCTCTCCAGGATGCTAGTAAAGCAGCTCTTTGCAATACTCACTTGTGTACCTGCACATGCTGGAAATCTACCTACTATAAGAAAGGCCCAGCATTACTAAGCCCAATTAGCCAAACAGTTCGAAAGAGGGCTGCATTTAAAATACATGTACCTTAGGGCATCTTGTTAACGTGGCAGCAGCAACGGAAAGATACACCTCAACTTCATTTGACTGATTTCCTGGGGTACATGGCAGCAAGAAGTTCAAGCCTTATCCACACATAGCAGGACATTCAGGAAATGTGATCAGTCCTGTGATGCTACAATTACATTGCTACCAGTGTTCGGATAGCCAATGATAGCCAATTTAAAGCCAGATCCGGTTTTGTTTACACCACAGACACTCAGAGCAGAAAGCATTTCTAGTTATTTTTAAAGATGATTTCACAGTATTAATGTGAAAAGCATTGAACAGACTAAAATTGGCTCATTCTTAGCTTTTGCATACCAGAAGCACACGTTCAGATTGCAAGATGAAAAGCTGCTACAGCTGCAGTTTCATAAACAGCTGGGCTAATCTAATAGCTGGCTGTTACAAAGAGAAGGCCTCATTTTCCATGATCCTTCCTCTCCCTTTGCTGCATCCAGAGCTGTTCAGACCTACAAGCTGCTCCAACTCCCTAAACAGCAGAAAAGTAGCAACTTTGGGGGGGGGGGGGGGGGGGTGCCTGGTTGTTTTCCAGCTTGATATTCTTCCAACTTTGAGAACTGAAGCACCACACTAAAGCCCTACCCGACCCCATCCAACTGCAACCTGCAGTTATCATGCAATAGATCTGGATTCTGCCCATTTCTAAAAATCTGACCTGGAATAAAGTAGTATCTACAGAAGAGCACTGCTGACATTTTTCATTTAATTTTATTTGCCTGATAAGCAGTCGCACTCACCAATTATCTGGTGGACATTTGTAGCTTTCAGGCCCATTAGATCAGGCAGTTGATCTATGATGATCTCTCTTTCTGCTGTGCGCTTATGCACGCGTTCAATACTGCGTCTTTGCCAGTCTGTCCAATAAACGTAGTCTCCCAACAACGTGAATCCAAAGATATGAGGCAGCTTGTCCTCCACCAGAACTCTTCTCCCAGTTCCATCAGCATTCATGACCTATGGATATACACAAACACAAACTTATTACATATGCAGAGTACTTTGGTCACTATTTATCACAGATTAATTAACTAGCTGCTCCACACTTCGACTTCAAATTAAAAACCAATATCCTAGCCATTAATATGCTATCAATGTTACATAGCAGCCTAATAAAGAAAGACTGTATTTCAACAGGTACTTATTCTAAAAGCCACAGAGGATCCCTTATGCATAAGGCTAGTCTCACAAGCAGAGCATAAGGTGAAATAATGACACAGCGTTCCTTATATTTGTTTTAGGAACTAATATTACATGTGCCTGTTAAATGTTGCCCCTCTCCCTCTCTCACTTTCGCCTTAGGTCTCTTGGTTTACTTGTAAAAGGGAGCCGCTGTTTCACACAAATGAAGACAAGCTTACAATGTCAAGGGGTCCTGGCTCAGTACCTTGGAGTCCGCCCCTCAGTCCCTCCCAAGTGAGCTTTGTCTAAGTTACAGATTACAGTAAGACTAGGCCCCACATAAATTCTAGGAGGCAGTCAAGAAAATCTACAGAATATCTTTATATTCCCAAGTCTGAATAAAGAACCAGTTTTACATTCTTAAAAATTAAGTTCAGCATTTTTTGTAGCACAAGAAACACTTATACTCTGTAAATAATTACACGCCTTTGATCAAGATGCTTGACTTGACTCTGTCACTTTTCTCTACTGCTGAAAAGAACTAATACCTAACTTCCTCAAAGAAGCACTGAAAGGATTGATTAAACATATGTATGCATGTTAAGTGATCTTATGATCAAGTGACCTTATGAATGCCAAGCATTTATAAATTTATAATATAAAGAGCATCAGACTGACGAAGTGAAGAGTCCTGTGTTTAAAAGAAGCTTAAAAGTGATTCTGCACCGCAATTTTTATAGAAAAGTTCCTTCTGAAGTACATCTGCTTGTTTAAGTTTATAGTTTAAGTTTGCAGCATGTATACCATCCTTCCAAAATAAAGAAGAAAAAAACCCCACCTTAATGTCTTGGGGAAGTTTTTACATTTCTCAGCATACAATGCAACACTCATGTTAATAAAAGTTCACTTAAAAAGTGGAAGAAAATGCTATAATCTTCACAATAATTCAATTTCTCCTTCAAACTGTTCCCTGTCATTAACTTGCTGACATTACTGCGCTTACTCTCAGTATGTTAGAATACAGGATTCAATAGCAATTGAATCTTTATGTGCACATTTCCCACAGAAAAATGAAAGGGCTGGTTTGTAGGAATGAGATCCGTATTTACTTTTTTTTTTAAAAGAAAAAGTTCATAATTACTCCATGTAATTGGCATACCAAAAATGTTAATTCTAGTAGCACATATGGCACACTTCTACAAATGCATTAATGCACACGTACCTCAAAAATAAGATACGATGAGCATTCCTTGGTGAAATGTCCCCCCCGTCCCACCCCGTATTCTCACTACGGTCTTTTAGAAAGCCAAGTGCAGTACTTGCAGCTTCATTTTGCATTATGGTGCATTTACCATCCTAAAACTGTAACTTATGTTCTTTACACTGATAACCAAATCCAAACACAGCATTTTGTATCACAGATTGTTTAGCTGGGCTAGGAGCCCAGCATAATTGTCTAATTTCTGGACTTCCTTTTGAAAATAAGCTCTGCCATTCCATTTAGTCTACTTCAGAAAATTGCAGCATCTGCTGGACTTCTCAATTGCTAGCAGTGCACCTCCTACACTGTTTTGACAAAATGAGGCTGCTAAACTACAGATTAATGGTTAACTTTAGAACCAGGAACACAGATTTAACATCTGTAAGATAAATTGTGACAGTCCTGAAGCCCACCATCCCTTCAAGAAACCACCACTGCTAGTAAGTCAAAAACCGGTCACACCCTTTCCTCACCACCCCTTTCTAACCATTACACAGTCATCTTACATTTCTGCAATAACATTAATGAAGTTGTTTTCCCCTCCCCCTTAAAGTACAGAGATGAGCTATTTGCTTACAGCTAATTAATATATGGCAATTAGTGCTTGCTAAGCAGACCATGCAGAATGGATGGATGTTCCAAAGCGAATTGACTAAAACTGCACAGTAATAACCACTAAAACATCACTATCACAAAGCAGTATCTTTAGATAATACACTTTTTGCCTTGTACTTATGAAAGGAAGAAGCTCCTATATGTAAGGGGATGCTTAGCTACCAGCAAAGAGAGCTACTTGGAAGGTGTATGGTGCAAGGTGAACTTTCTTTAGCAAACTTTAAATGGGGAGCTGTTCAAATAAGCTTCCTTTTATTCTCAAAGAAAGTCAAGAGGAGAGAGGAACTTCAATATGAAGTATGTGCTTTTAATTAATTTCTGGTTTGCCACATACAGGTTACTTTGAAAGACAGCTTTATGCCACCTAGACAAAACAGATGCCTATAAAAAAAGTACTTGGACATACCTGCCACCCTAGTCCCACTGCAATCTTACCTGAGCCCATCTGTTAATATAAACGTTTGCCCGGTAGCAGCTGGGTACCACCATATAAATGGTTTCATGGCACCGTGGTGTCTGCATTTTAGGAGATTTGAATAGAATTTCATGAATAGGCTACAGAAACAGTCTGGTGTAAGGCAGAAGGAAAATGGCAAGCGATACAGGGATGATACATATAATAAGCAAAAGGAAAAAGAAGCAATCACTAAGCAACTAATTCCAAAGGATTTCAGTATCATCTTCTCATGTACATAACTTCAGGTGACAACTAAGTCCCAGCTGAATGCTTTAATGCATTCATTCCCCTTCTCCAGCCCCAGAAGGATCAGCTCATCACAGTGAAGGCTACCCCTGCAGAATCCCCCATAGGAGAAACCCACCTTCTGCTGCTATGAGGCAGTGTCTCCAGCGGTTTATGCTGCTTTAACCACAATGTGGTGTGGGTTTCACATTCTGAGGCCATTCCCAATACTGCAAACCACAGTGAGAATATAGACTACAACAGGAAACAGATGTGGTGCAACCACAAACACTACCTTTACTGAAAGAGTGAGTAGTTCCACAAAGAAAACCCCAAACCAGTAACATGAAGTAGAAAAATTAAACGGCCCCAGAAAAAATACCAGATATTCTGCCTGTAGGGTAAGGGCTTTTCTTATCTTAGAACAATAATGGCCTCATGAAAATACAACAAGAATTAATATTGAAAATGCGATCATATTTTAAGATGCTATTCTTAATGGTCAGCAGGAACAATAAAAAAACCCCAACTTTGCACATAACTTTTATTTTAAACTTACAGACTGGATTGCAAAGTGATATATTCTAAGGGTCTTTCTTGCCTTCAGTTACTCTGGATTCAATTCAATCTTGAATACCATAGTAAGTGCTAATGCAGTGAATTCACCTTTATGATAAACTGGGATTTGGATGTTGGAACTCTAGCACAGCTATGCAGACTTGCGGTCTGCTCAGGTCTAATGGAACAAGGCCAGTGGCAGCAGAGACTGAGCAGAGATACTGTAGCTTATATCCACAGTTTATATTATTAGCATCTCCTCGGTGCTAACTGTCCCTGATCAGGCCATCCTTAGATGAATACCAAACATAAGAGCCCAGCTCTACAAGGTGCCAGACAGCCCCCGTACTGACAACTCCCAGAGAAGACAGTATGCAGGCTCCAGAAAGAACACGCTTTCCAAAATGAACCTGGGAGATTGCCAGAAAAACCTAATGTGATTTACTTCTGATTTACTTGTAATTGATCTAGTGTTGTAAGCAGGGTGACAGCGTGCAAACCATTACTTTTAGCTTTAACTCATGAGCAGTTTAATTTTTGATGTAGAAACACAGTCACAGACCAGCCCAGGTGGAAGGGACCCATAATCTCCTCCAAGCTTTCCTGGGAAAGGGAGCATAGATAAGATTAACATCCTGTGCAGCCACGTCTCAGAAAACTTGCAGTGATGGGGACTCCACCACATCCCTCAGGATGTTATTCCAGTAAATGATTGCTGTCACTGCAAAATATTTCTTTCTTATATTGTGATAAAACCTCTCCCAGTGCAACTTGTATCAGTTGCCCCGTCCTCTCCATGTGGCTCCTTGTGACAAAAGAGCTTCTATCCTCGTTGCTGCCCTTCAAGTACTGGAAAACATTGATGAGGTTCCCCCCTGAGCCTTCTCTTCTCCAGGTAGAAAAGATCTTCAGTCTTTCCTCATAGTGTAGGTTCTCCAGCCCCTTGATCATCTTTGTGGCCCTCCTTCTGACCCTGTCCAGTCTGTCTGCATCTATTTTGAATTGTGGGGACCAGAGCTGGACACAGTACTCCAGCTGCAACCTGGCAAGCACTGAGTAGAATCATGGAATGATTTGGCTTCGAAGAGACTTAAAGATCATTGAGTTCCAACCCCCTGCCATAGGGGAGTAGAATGGATTGATCATGTCTGTCGCTTTGCAAACAACGCCCCTGTGGATGCAGCCCAGGATTCAACTTGCCTTTGTTGGCAGCAGCATTGCACTTGACTCATGTTCAGCTTGTGTCCACCAGGACCTCCAGATCCCTTTCACCAAGGCTAGTCCCCAGCCACACAGATCCCAGTGTGTACTGGGTTTTTGGGTTACGTCATCCCAACACACAGTACCTTGCACTTGTCTTTGTTAAACTTCACAGTTGTTGCTAGTTCACTCTCACAGCCCTCTCTCCAAGTCCCTCTCTAGGATGGCTCTCCCTTTTGACATATCTACCTCACCACCCAGTTTAGTGTCACCAACAAACCTTTTGAGAGTGCTTTCAATCCCATCATCCAGATCATTTTTTAAGATGTTGAACTGGATAGGGCTCAGTCCCCTGTGCAACCCTACTGACTGCCAGACTGAGTAAAAACCACTGATCACCACCCTCTGAGGTGTGGCCTGTGAGCCAATTCTTTACCCATCTCATGGACAACTCATCCAGTCTGTATCTTGCCAGTTCGTCTAGGAGGAAGCTGTGGAAAACAGTGGCAAATGCTTTGCTGAAGTCCAGGGAAACAACATCCATTGTTCTCCACATGCCAAGACAAAAAAATATTTTGTTGTAAGAGGCAAGGAGGTTAGTCTGGCATGATTTGCCCTTGGTAAATCCATGTTGGCTTTTCCCAATCATCTGCTTCATTTTGCTTGCATGTTTCTCGGGCAAGTCTTTCCAGGGAGTGAAGTAAGTGTGTAGTTTCCTATGTCTTCTCTTGTGCCTCCTCTTTTGGATGTAATAAATTATCAGGGAGCATGCAAGTATCACGCATGCTAAGCTCTCTCAAGATGACTGGCACAGAGGAAGTCAATAGTCACTGAAAATTTATGAACAACTGGTACTCTATATCTTCAAAAAATTAAATATTACTTACAAGAACAGAAAAGCCTCTGTGATAGACTGAAAGCCTCCAGCTACACTACAAGATGTTGCCAGAACTTTATTTCAGACACACACACCAGTAAAACAAAAAACAGAAAACCCCAAAACAAACAACTTCCTCTAGCATAATCCATAAAACACTCTAATATCTGATACCAAAGAAAAAAAAAAAAAAACAAACAAA
The DNA here is from genome assembly GCA_013400055.1 of Nycticryphes semicollaris. NCBI lineage: Eukaryota > Metazoa > Chordata > Aves > Charadriiformes > Rostratulidae > Nycticryphes > Nycticryphes semicollaris. The sequence continues at coordinate 429,733 of VXBJ01002601.1, read as the reverse complement.
CTTGAACTTAAGCCCTGATTTTTAAAGTTGACAGCAAATTTTTGTGGACAAATGACAGAGACCTTACTTGTCTATTAGTTCCTGAACTTCAGCACCTTTACCAGTGCTAGCTTACTAATCCTCAGAGAGGCCAGGAGGCCCCACTTAATGTATAGGATCTCAGCTGCCCTGGCTCAAGTATTACTGCCATCACTGTGTCAGCTCTACAAAATTTCTAGCAGGGACCACAGCTGGAAACCATCTCTCCCCACGGACTCAAAGGAAGGATGCAATTGTAGCATTTATCCTCCTTTTGAAAGGATAAGGAATAAGAGAGGTTTTTGACTCAGTGGCATTGCTTGTAATGTGGTGTCCCACAAATGCAAAACACACTAGCGTGTTGTTGCCTTGGTACATGTTGAAATACACTCTCAAATATCTAGTTATGGTTTACCTTACAACATGAAAAAAAAAAACCTCAGCCATTTGGCACAGATTTATATGAAAGAAAAGTAACAAAAAAAAAAAAAAAAAAGGTAAATTCTTCCAGAGCAGACCTTAAAGTCCTGAGTCATTCTAATGACAAGTTGGGTGTCTTGCAACAGGTTGAAAGACAGCAGTAAATATTACCACCTTCACAATTTTACCACAAGTGATGCTAACACACTCCAGGAATAGATAAAACTCAAAAAAACAATCAGGTGAAAAAGTGAATTTTTCATGAGTTTGATCATTAACGCTGATCTGCATAAGATGATTGCAAATAAGTATTACTGTACAACAGCTGTGAAATACTTGATTCAATACATATACCCCCAGTATTTCAACATACCATGGAAAGAGATCTTGGGCAAGGCCTTCATTACACCTGAAATAGTTTAGGAATACTCAAGGTTTAGGCTCAGTTACTTCAGCCCCAATCATCCAATGGCAAATACTTACATGTCCCGTTTGTTTGATGAAACACATACTCACCTAAATGTACACAATTCTTACTATGTCCAAGAAGTGGAAAACAACATTAACTCATTAAATTTGTTTGGTTCGGGAAAAAAAGGAAACTGGGGCAGCACTTCTCTTTAAAATAACTCTAAAAGAGAGTTAGAATGCTTTCTGAACATTACCTTAGCATTTTTTCAGGCTGGGTTGAGAACTACATCTTTTCAACTTGCTTCTTTAAGCAATTTAAACAAACCAGACCAGAATGATTTTAGTGCTATGACTGCAGTAATATCATATAATTAACACACATATCTACCATAAACCAGCAGCTCTAAGAGAGGCAAAAAAGGGATATCTTTTCTAAATTTCCATTCTTATTATTCTTCCCCTCTAAAAAAAGGAAAGTCCCGATCAACTATACTCTTTCTGACTGAGCTAGCAAAACTTTAAGCTTGAGACAATTATTCTGTCAGTGTCATTAACTTACTGTCATTGACTAACTGTCAGTTCCAAAATGTTAAGGAATCTTTTGGATATGAAATGGGCAGCTATCTCTACACTGCATTGAAATCTAGAGAAATCAGCAGAAGGGATACCTGGAACGCTTTTTATTTGCTTCAGAAACCAAAGGCCTCCAGCCAACTTCACAATTTCTTACTGTTAATTGTTTTATAATAGCCATTACCAATATCTAATTTAACAGTTCCCCAGCACCCTCAATTTCCTTTTGAGCTCTAATAATTTTTCCAAAGTATTTAAAATATATTTTTCCTGAGCATGGATAATATTCCTAATAGGGCTGCAGTGAAGATAACTATGTAAAAACAGAATAGAGATTAACTTCATAAATAGCCTCTTCTATCATGCTACAGACTGTTATAAGCTCATTTCTTTCACAATTGACAACTTTCCCAGCCTGCTGATCAATCACTGCCAACAACAGAATTGTTTTCTCAGCGATGGAATTTAATTTTAGAAACAATTGGTTGGGTTTTCAATGAAACATCTCAAGTCAGGTGAAGTGACAAGCAGGCTGGGAAAGGAGTTTACACCCATTGTGACAATCAAATATGACATCTCCTAGGCAATCTCATGCAACACAAAAAAACCCTGCATTTGAAAGAACAGGCCAAGACAAAAAATTGAGATGAAATGATGAACAGGAGAGAGAGAGGTTTTCACAGGCAAAAAACCCAGAGATCCTCTGAAAAGATTCAGTGGTAAAACAGGTGAATAAAGATGCTTGGCTGTGGAAATAAATTTTGGTACATTAATACATAGGGTGGAGTGGCAGTCAGAGGGTGTTGTGTTACATGGGTATAAGGGTACAAAGAAAGCTAATTACTGTGATTTTGCAATGTCTGTCAATTAAATCCTATGAGCAACCACACACATACTTTGCAGAAAGCAAAGACAGATAACCAAACCCACACTGGTTTTGGGTCAGTGGTTTGGGGGACAGTTTTACAAGTTCAGCGACACAACTTCCAATGCTCCTGCACACAGGCAAATGCCTCTGTTCTCTCCTCTTCCTTCTCAAGGTACTTTCAGTATCTTGCCCCAGGAAATTCCAATTTTTAATTTGTTCTCTACCCAACTCGGTGCTTTCCAGACTCTTCAGTAAGCAACTATAATTGATGTTTTTCATCAAGGGAAAAAATGTGGAAAGTTTTCTGTTGTTTTGGCAAGTTCAAGTAGTTCAGGGATAAGTCCAATGAGGGACTTGGCCAGTGCAAAGCTGCAGGGGGGCGGCTCTGGGATACTTTCTACTTATGGTGGCAGAAAGCTATTAAGTTGACTCAACTGCTCCCTTCGTTAGATCACTTCAATTCCAAGAGTCTCTGCATGTCCAAAACCTTGTTTTCCCACCTTATGTGTTTACTTGCCTAATAAAAGGTATCACACTTTTCCCACAGGCCTCTGCAAAGTTAAACATCATGAATTGTATCAGAGAAAGAGTTTAGGTTAAGAATACAAAATCTTAGAGAAAAATAAAAAGCTTGTCCAAAGAAAGATGACTAATTATTAGAGAGGGATCACAGGGTCACATGAATGCTTTTGGAAAAGCCCAGGTCCAAGATCAGTACAATCTTTTTTGTACAATAATACGACTAAGCTTGAGAGAAGACAAAGACCAGCCAGAATATTGGAGATTAATAGATAATAGCAGACTTACAAACAGCATTCAGTGGAATCAGAAATGCAAAGATAGTTCAATGCCTCTTCACATCATTCCCCAGCTTGCCTTCAAATATTATTTTAAGTATGTTAGACTCAGTGATGCTCAATGATGGCTCTAATTATTTCAGTTTCAGGGATTTTTGTGTTTTCCCCTAGGCAACCAATACTGACTGCCACTAGAGGCTTATTACTTTCTAGAAGAGACAATAGCACAAACTAAAGTGCAATTTCCTAATTCCAATGGAAAAAATCCAGGACATATTAGTAGAATCCAAAGGCTGTACTTCAGTCAGCTCCATTGGGAGCCATGAGGTTTACAGAGCTATCATTAGCAAAACAGAACCGCTCTCCGTGAGCAAAGTTTGTAAGAAACATCTCTGAACTTCCAACATGGAAAGTCTCAGTTTTGCTGCACAGACATAAGTAACAGCCAAGTCTGAGAAAGGTACACTTCAACTATTAACAATAACATCATAAAAGCCAGCTCAAACGAGTCTTGAGCATGGGCATCTGCTTCTGACGTGGCTGCTTTCAGGCTCTTCTTAGACTTAGGCAGAAAAGAATAGGCATTTTCAGAGAAGGACTCATCCAATCTATTCTAAATGTTTACTTTAGGTTAAAGCAAGCCACATGGCAGAAGTACTGATTTCTGACATTTTCTGGAAGGCAACTTACAGAGCTGAAGATTTCTACATTTCATTAGATGAAAACCACCCACAGATTTCAGAGACAAATGCAGATCTATGGCACAAAATCTGTTTTAAAACTGAATGTCCAAGTCTTCTGTAATATCACATGAACTTTAGGGCAGTAATTTCACTTCTTGGAAAAATACCATGCTTGGTACACAGATCACAGAGTCAAATTAGTCTTGGATAACAGTTCTGGCAGTACCTACCCAAAACTTTCCCTCACTATCCTCTTTCTGTTGCAAGGTGGTGGGAACCTCTCCCTGTTCCATTAAGGATGACAGCCTGTTGATAGCACATTCCTCAGGACTCCTCTGAGAATTCATCAGCTCAAGTGGTTTGTAAGTGGTGTCTCAATAGTCAAAATTTTCACATTTTAGTTTTATTTACATATTCTCAATTTATCAAAGACAATAAAAAGTTGTCTTTGGAATGTTCCTGAATTGAAACTGGGATGTTCCTCCTTCTTTATTTTTATATTAAAATGCTTTGAACAGCTGCAAAACATACATGCCCAAGTGACAGTTCTGTAGCACCATGCTCAAAAGCCAAAGCAAAAAAGGGAATTTAACTTTATAATTTATTTTTTTTTAATAATAATGAGGTTACAATGCCAAGAGGTCCTGGCCTAACTTTTGGGGTCCACAGATAAGAGACCACTCAAATTCTTGCATCCGGCTCTTCCACAGTCAGGAGACTTTATTAATATGTTATGACTGTCACTTGTTTGCTTTGTAATATAGTTTTTGTGTCTTGGTCTGCATCATGAAATTTAGTTCCTCCCTAAGTTAATTCAGAAGTTCTAAAGAAACCTTCCAAGTGGCAATTATACAAAGTATAAGCTAATTTTTTTTAAGGCCCTTACTATATTACCAATTTCAAAAAATCTCTAAGTGTTCTTAATGCAGGTCTAGCAATAAGAAATAGCTGGAAATTCTCTGACAACGTGTTAAATTTCTGAAACCGGGATGGAGGAGACAGATCTGCCCCGACCCGCTGTAGCACATACTTGTTCTTTGCTGAATGAAGTTCCCATGTGCCACAAGTATCCAAACAAGGTGGATAATGAATTATGGCCAAAAGTAAGCAGTAAAGCAACTTCAAATATTTGTTTCTTATACCTGCAAAAGCTTAATGGAAGTACACAAAAGCATCTGTGTTCTCTGCTTTTCAATTTTCCAACCTCTACTTCAAAATAAAGGTGGATGAGGTAGGATCAGTAATCAGGCTTACAAGTCATCAGCATTTCACAATACAAAGACTAATGCTATGAGACAAAATTTCTCAGCTGGAAAATAAATGGTGAATGCTTACAAAACAGAATTTCCTTATTAGGGTGGCAGTAAAATTGCGGGAGTTGTCATCAGAGGAAAATGTAGCCCTGCAATTTCAGGATTAGAATATGAATTAGAGCATTCTCTAGATGCCAAGCTATTAGCTCCTGGGTCAAACACAAAAAGGTCCTCTCTGTTCAAGACTTTTGTGCTCAAAAAAGTCTTAGCAGCATCCACTTTCTGTTGTTCGACAAGGCTGCATTCTGGAGACTTGTGTGTACTTATGCTGAAAACCAGCAGGATATAAGACTTTCCATATTAATCATGAGGATTAGAGACAGTAATGCCAGCCACGGCTAATACATTTGGGGAAGCAGCAACACTTAAAGTTAGAGCTGCACTCAAAAACATCACTAGATAATGGTTGGATCTGTATAGAAGGCAGACAGCCTTTTCTTTAAACTCACCACTAGTAGGTGTAAGTGGGTGTCATCTCTGGCTCTGAGAATGGAGAATAGGAAGGAAGATGAATAAAGAAAAATGAAGCAAAGATTGAAAATTTGTGAAAAAATCAGCCACATCACCAGTATTTCTCCTTAACACACACACAGCCACACACACACGCAGCCATTTATAACTGCTTTATCAATACGAGCTTTCCTGACCATTTTAAATCCAACCTATGCCTTAAAACAGGTAGCGTACGTGCTCAGAAGACAAATATTCACTTGTGCAGGAAAACATAAGACCAATTCAACAGAGCAGATCATACATTTTTAACCTCATAGCACGGCAGGAAAATGCTTTAAACCTGTAGCAAGTCAATGAGAAATCTTCCCTACTGGTAAGCACAATAGCAGCCATCCATTTCAATAGAAGTTTATCAGCAGTGAAACCTGACCGAGATAAATGACGAAGCTGTTGAGCCACAGCCTGCTTCTGCCTGCTGCAGGCTGCCAGATAAAATGGGAACAAAAGCTCCCTGCTGTACCCCCTACCAGTCTCCATTAACCCCTGCTGATGCTTTATTATCGTCTGGGGGCTCCAGAACAGCATAGCATGAATCAGTGTGTAAAAAATAAATAATAAACGCTCATATGTGGCACAAACAAACCAGAAACAGAGCTTGCAAGAAACATTCGTTTTGGTAGCGCTGCAATTAAATAATGGTTCTGAGGAATTCCACATACTAGGGACAAAAAGAAAAAGCACACAAGGTATGTAAAATTATGTATGAAAAGCTACTTAAAGGCAATAGAATGCAAGTACACCACCATGTTTCATCCTGCTTTTACCCCACCCTCCCCCAAATTTACACAAACACATACAAAAGCAAAGCAGGGATCAGGCATGTAATTCTGATGTCTTCATGTCCAATTCCAAGTTTCACCTTTTGATCCTGTCACAAATACCCTTTTTGTTGCACCTCCTCCTGTGTCCCTTCTCCAACCCTAAGTTTAAAAAATTTACTGAAGGTCAAAGCATCTTCTACTAAACTGATATAAAAAAAAATGATGGGAAGGGCAGGGAAAGTGTTACAAATCTCCTCAGGATTCATGGTTGCCATAGGAAAGAAAGGCAGTGGGAGAAAGAAAGGAAGACTTGAAATGTTAGTAATATTTTAGCTATCATAGATTTAAATAGTGCCATTGCAGCCTGAGATTTTTGTAGCCTCCTATAACAAAGTCAATCTCTCATAAAACATTACAGAGAGGCCACGCAAGATCCTGGGGAAAAATCACTAAGATTCATCAGGAAAGAAACTCACTGCTACATTAGCATTACTTAGCACACTGGGGGTGGGGTTCGGAGGGGAATCTACTTTAGACTGAACTATTCTCTTGGGTGAACACCTCCTCTTCATCCCACAGAGCCTTTCCACGCTTTACTAATTACAGAAGCTGTACTGAACTCGAACACTGATCTATCACTATCAGAGGTCATTGATTTTCAACCCATTTTTGCCCCTCTGAAGTGCAGTTAGCAAGCAGCAATATTACAACTAAGGAAGAACACAAAGTTTTTCCTACAGCTAATCCAATAAACTAACAGAATAAAGACTACCCAAACCTTCAAGGAACAGAATGGCCACAACACAGGAAAAGAAAGAGGCCGTATGGGTTCAACCCAAAGGTCCATCCATGACAGTATCCTGTCTCAGAGAATTAGCAAAACTTAGACTTACAGAACAGCATAATAAAGCAAATACACACTGAAACTTTTCAAGAAGCCTTTTTCGTTCTACAGCAATTTACAGTTCAGTAGGCAAATTTGTTTTCTAGTAAACTGCAGTGGAATTCCCTTCCACAGACTTACTCGGTCTTCCCAGTAAAACACTTAACTTTTAACATCCTCAACTATTTATAGAACTTATCACCTGCTTTTATTTGTTCTGCACCCATCACCTGCCAGTATCATTTGCGAATGGCAATTCCTTCTGTCAAAAAGGCAGAGATGGTAAAAACTCTGGTGACCTTATAAGTAACTTACTTCATTTTATAGATTTCTGTCACATAACCCTAAATGAACACCTTCTGGAATAAAAAAAAAATAAATTAAAAATCAACACCCAAATACACAACTAAAATCCAAAAAACACCAAAGAAAAATGGTAAGATAATTTCTTCTCTGTTGCTTTAAAGGTTTTACTCAGGCTTCTTCAAGATTGTCTGTGCATGAATAAGTTAACAAATATTAACTTTTTATAAAAAGCAGCAACAGTAAAACTCTAACACTTGGAACCTCATAGGAAAAAAATAACTAGTAATTCTGAAACCTTAAGATGATAAATCTTCTCTGATGCCTTGCATAGATGTTACATGACAACCTGAAAAAAATTCATTCTGCTGGCTCAAATTGGTTTAAAAACAATGAAATGGAAATTGTCTCAGCAAACTTTTCGCCAGATCAGATTATCTTCTGTCCTGCCACAGACATTGTAATGTTGGCATAAACATTGTATCATGTGTTCTAGCCAGTTTGACAGAATTGCAGCACTGAGCTCATGCCTGATCTAGATGAAAATTTCTATCACAAACTGATCCAGCACTGAAAAGAATCATTATTAATGAATATGAAACTGCGGTCTGAGTAAGACCAAAGTGCATGAAAAAATATTAATGTTTTGGCAAGCCTGAGAGTGGAGAATGCCTAGCTTTCCTGTTGCAAAATACATTCAAGTCCAAGACAGTATCAGGGCTGAAGTGCTCAATCTGTTATAAATAAATCTCTAAGCATAGCTAAGACTCTCTTTCCCCTCTTTTGTCAGAGCTGGCAAAATGTTAGGCGAATTACAGACTATAAATCTTGTTTTCAGGACAAAGAAAACTGTGCTCCCTGAGGCTCTTCCAAGGAGTGCTTCAAAGCAACTCACCTCGCAGGACTGGAGTTACTTTGACTCTGAAGAAGAACAAACAGTTACGTGACCTTCCAGCACAAGACTATGACTTCACATTGACTTATTTGAAGTTACAAATAATAAAAAAAAAGAAACCCAAGTTCATAAGGCTAGGGAAGATATTGTGCCTATATGTGATAAGTGCTGAAAATTATTTGCAGTGGTAAGGATTCACTAAGAAAAGCTATAATTCATCAAAAGAATGGTAAATCTGCCAAGGTATAGCAAAGGTAGATAGTGCTGCTATACACCAGTAGTAGCCACGTCTCCCGCTTCCAGATAAACTTCTGCCTTTTGATAATAAACTGAATGCTTAACAACCCTATTTTCTCAAAGCCTGACAAAGGGATAAAAAAAAGCCAAATTTGCTCCACAAATATTATATAACAAAATAAATACAAAATTTTTCTTTTAATATGGGAGAGAAGAAAAACACCATTTTTGTTTGCAATTAAATATTCCAGCAGAACATACCAGAAAGAAAGGAAAATCTATCCCCCTTGCTGGAACCCTAATAAAACAAGGAAGACGCTAAATGCAGAGGATTAGTTGGAGTCGTAGTTATATGTGAAATGATATTTACTTCTTTAAAACACATTCTGCATCTAACCTAAGCAGCACAAAGAATGGAGCATTTTTTTAACCAACAAATGTTACTCCCAATTAACATCTTTTTTTCCCTGATGACTTAAGAATCGCCTTACTTAACAAATGCTTATCATACTTTCTTAAAAAGTAATCTACTACATGGATATCATTTCCATTTTACACACAGAAAAAATAATGAATAATAGCAAGTAACTTGCCCAAAGACAGGGAAGAAAATTAATTGTTTCTTAGAGGACCAATCAACCATTATCCCGGCCCTTTTGAGCTATATCTGAATTTAAACACCTAGAACAATAGAGTAACTATATTCTACAACTCCATGGAAATAAAAATGCAGATGCAATTACAAACCTCTATTTTGTCCGTTTTGGCATCTCCCCAGTATATTTTATTTTCTGCATAATCCAAGGCGAGTCCATTTGGCCAGCCAAGCGAGGTATTCACCAGCACAATTCTGTCTGAGCCATCTAATGCTGCTCTCTCAATCTTTGGGATTTCTCCCCAGTCAGTCCAGTACATGTACCTGCAATGGAAACAAAATCTTATTAGCTTTTATTTAGCTACACTTTCAATACTCACATAGCTTCTTATGGACTACCGTTACCTGAAAACACTGCATATCCAAGCCAAATATATTCCCTTCCTAAGTGAAGATGTCCAACCCACTCAAAAGGCATTGACATGTAAACACACTGCCCTTTACAAAAAACTCATGTATCAGTCAGCTGAGCAAAACTACATAACCAGTGCTATTAGCTAGAATAAATAGACACACACAGTTCCCAAAAAGTATTTTTAAAGAGGAGAATAAAACATATATAGGATGACTACCCCGGTAGTCAAAATAGAGCAGCAGTTCCTGTGCCTCAGAACCTTAACTTTCAAAGAATCCCAGTATTTTCATTTTAAACGCTCAGAAGTTTATCATTGCACATTATCTACATAGAGGCAGACAGAGCTACCACCTCTGCATGACTGACATCTAAAAATATTCTCACGAAGAGCTCCTCACCCAACCATAGGATCCAGCACAATAGCTCTGGGTTCTTCCAGGTCTTCTGATATCAAGATTTTTCTCATGGTCCCGTTAAGCCTTGTAACTTCAATGCGGTCTGTGCCAGTGTCAGTCCAATACAGATTTCGGGCAACCCAGTCCACAGCAATGCCATCAGGATGTGCGATTTGTGCAGTGACAACAAACTGACTACCTGACCCATCAATGAATGAGCGGCGGATGGCCCTAACTTCATCATCGGTCCAATAGATGTACCCTTCCAGCGGATCAAAGTCAATGGCGATGGCATGACGAATGTCCTCCAGTGGCAAAACGATATCCGTAAAATCGGGGGTGTCTAAGGATATTCGCCTCAAATCTGTCCGGCGGGCCAGAAGCAGCAGTTCAGTGGCACCTACACAAACAGGGAAAAGACACAACCATCTTATGAACACTGTGCAGTAAGCCTGTAAATAGTGAACCTGATTCTGTACCATTTGGCACAAGATAGTCTAGCTACTTTAATTTCACAGGACCTAACCAAACTGATGGGCACAAGCAGGGAATTCCACTCAAAAGCTTCAAATGTGAGGTTATTCTTCTGCAGAAAGAATCACATGTGTTTATAGAGAAAATTCAGTGGCTATTTTCTTGTCCAATATGTATTATTTTGACACAGTTTCTATCCATAACATTCCCTTCAAAGGTACTGAAACAGATATGCAGTGACTATGTTGCTATTTTATGCAAATCAACAGATGGCCTGCAGCCTCTTAGATGAAAAATTAATTATATAAATAATTTACTGACTATTTGCTGTTGTAGGTATAGGGGACAACCATGACAAACAAGCAACAACATCCTTTGAAGGGGAAAAACTAACACAGAATGCCACAAGTAAATCTCCTTTGAGAAACTCCTATTGGAGGAATCCGATTTGGTCAATGACAACTGTCTGGTGATGACACGAAGCAGGAGGCCTGTCAGCTTCTCCCATATTTGTTAAGAACAAGTTTATTGAAGACATGAAGATAGATAACAGTGTGTCTTATAAAGTCATTTTGAGCTGAAGCATACAAAAGCCTTGCTGGCTTTTAGGTCAAAAGTCAGAATCACAGTAGATTTGCTTGCACTGCAGATGATGTTTTCACAAAGGGCAACACAAACTGTTTAATGGTCCATGTGCTGGGCATTTGATCGATGACAGATGTACTTATTGTCTATTCTAATTCATTCTCATTTCATTTTCCATTCTGCGTCACTAAATTTCAGTGTAATGAAGGATAAATGACCACCACACCCCATTCCAATTAAACTGGCTTATCAGTTTGGAGTCTCAGGGAGATAAGAGCAGCTCAGGCCTCAGGGAAGCTTGAGCTAAGGTGAAAAATGTGTGCAATCCTAAATGCATGGAAAGTGTGTTGCAATGGCTCTCCTCAAACAGTGAGGGGAAGGGGTTTGGCAGGGACTGATGCAGGTGTGAGGACACAAGGCGTGAGGTTTAGGAAAACAAATTCATCAACATTGCAGTGAAGAAAGAGTCAATGCCATGCTAAATTTTGTCCACATCTTGATCTTGATCGTAGAGGTATAAGCAAGGGATAGAAGACTAAAAGACCAAAATTTAAAGCATTAGATCGCTGATGAAAAAAGAATTTTGATGCCTGGTGCCAAATTTCTTTTTCAAAAAAATCAGTAATTGCTGTTGTTGCTAGCTGAAACCTCACTGCATGCCAAACTTTGGAGGGATGCCAAAGCAGCCATTGCTTCATTTATAGCAAGTAACACATTAAAAACATCTAATATGCTTTCACACTGCTGCAAGAAACAGCACCGTTCAACAACTGAACAAGAGAATATTATTACAGAGGCTCGTGATTGATGGTCCAGAATGGGTTAAGATCAGCTTTGGGATCCTCTGTCCTAGAACACCTTGTGTTCAGAAACACATGTGCACACTATTCAATTGTTCTTTTAGTGAATTAATTAATATCAGGACTGGGGAACCTGTAACTACACGTCTATGCATACTTCAAAATAATGTAAAGCACGTGACGTAGTAAATGGAAAACAGGCATATTAATAAGATTTTCTTATAATTACAGAAGCAATTAATCTTGTCACAGCAGTCTATACCTACATCTGTATTTGTTGCTATAAGTACATAAAACAATTTAACATTAAAATCCAAGCATCCAGCTGCATTACGATCATATAAAGTATTACCACATAAGTAATCCCAACTATTTGGGTTCAAGTAAGAAAGAAGTCCCTAGTAATTTCTTTCTTACCAACTTCATGGTGATTTAACAAACTTATCTTTTACACAAAACTATGAAAATCATATTTAAAACCCCAAACAATAACCTTTTTTTTTTTTTGCATTATCTAGTAAAACTAAGCTTGAGCAGACGAACTAACCTCAGATTTCTAAACCATTAGAAAGCTATATATAGTCTACCATATACAGAAAAAGCTTAAGGCATAATTTAAAAATATATTGTATGTGTGCTCTATCTGAAGCTGACAGCCATTTTGAAGAACCAATGCCAGGTCTGCAAAAAGACTCAAGTACAGCCATGCCTTTGCTGAAACCCGCCCCTTAAAATTGACCAACTGACCTTTCCAATTCATCTCAAAGATGACCCATTTCAAAAGCTTCAGTATGCTGCTTTCGGGTTGCAACACTGTTGTTCAGTCAAAATAACCCAATGTGTCTAAGCTTTAATTCAGCACTGGGAAATTGGGAGATGACTGCCTTTCAGCTAACACTGGATCCCCGAGCTAAGAATTTCATGGTCTTTATCTAAGGGCTTAACTACCATTCCAGCCCCCACTAAAACACCACCCCTCACCCCTCCAATCAAGCAATAAAAAGTTTAAAGCTTACTTTAGAGCTATTACCCACCCATTTGCAAACCGACACCTCAGCTGCTTAGTTAGATCACCAGCGATTCTGTTCAGGAAAAAGAAACAGTAGGAAAGAAACATCTCACCTCAAGGTAGGTTGAGGGAAAGATTGCTGGATGCCTTCAGGCTTGTCCTGACAATAGCACAAAATAAAATGCAAGAGCTGGACACCCATTACCACCTTGATAGCAGTTAAGAAAAAAGGGTCTCAAAACCAAACCAAAGAATTTGCACCGAGAGCAAACACCAGCTGTAGAAGGTTTACCTGGTTAGGCACAGACTACCTCAAGGTACTCAAGGTTGCCAGGACATTACAGAATCAATTTAGTTCACTGCTCTTCCAAAGACCAGTTACGACACAAAAGCTGAAATGTGACAGCAGGATTTCCAGACTACTTCACTCTGCCTCTCCAAGAGAAACAGTGCCTCTAATGATGAGCATGACAGAGAACATGATGGATACGGAATCATGTTTCAAGAAAAGAATTAAAAGGCAGGAAAAGACAATGCAAGCTACATGCCAGCATAACTATTTTCTTTTCAATTTATCAGCACTTACTGGGAGACTGGAATGAGGCATGAACATATACAACACCTCAAACCTCAGCTGCCTCAAACACTTTCCAAAGGGCACATTGGGACTGCAACTAGAGCTCTACTTCACCACATGTATGCAGACCTGAGGCAGTTTTTCCTCTACACACTTCGGACTGCACACATGAGGAGGATGAATTGGCCTAGATGAACACTCGGGTGACTCAGAGCCGAGTCTGCTGCCCACACTGCTCTCTTCTCTCTAACTACTGATGGTCTCTACTTCACCCAATACAAGCATGCCTATAGACACAAGAACATCTTGAATACAGTGCTGGCTTTGAGGGCACAGACCACCAGGTATGCTGGGGTATGTGCTCATAGCCTTCAAACCACCGCGCACAGAGCTGCCACATGGCATGCAGGGCAGCCATACAGCTGTCCCATGTTTAAAGTCACATCCTCCTGCTTATACCCCACACAATTCTAAATGATTCTTAGCAACCCATAACTTATTTAAAAAAAAAAAAAAAGTTTCCAAACTATCCCAACTGGGGACCAAGCTCAAAATTCTTTTTAGCAGTGCCTCAAGTCATGGTGTATTCAGGATGGTTAGTAATTTTTCTAAAATCAAGTCCCTTACTTAAGATGTCTAAATATGGACATAAAAGCTTTACTCCAGATTCTTCTTTTTGAGAGCTTTAGCCTACTTTTATTAAGCACTTTGAAAGCTGGGATTACAAGCTCACGGATGGTGCATTACATTAGTCCTGGAACTAATACTTTCCTCAAAAAGTCACTATTAAAAATCAAAATAATTTAAATCTATGTGCTAGCAAAAGTGAAGGGAAGGGGGAGAAGAGTGGAAATGGAGCAAGTGTGCCGATACATGCAATGGTGTAGCTTTAAAGTACAATGTCTAATGTCCTGCTAACCTTTACAATTAACTTCATCTTCTCAATGATATACAGGCCTCAGTCATTTGTAAGTTATTGAACTTAAAAACCATCAGTGGTTGCTGAGGATTGTACGGCTACACAGACACACACTCAGGAATTCATACATAAGAAGTGCTAGACCTAGGACATGTATAATGCATTCTCCATATCTGAGAAATCAAGATTATTAATACATCCTCAATAGAATTACCACACATTTGACTAAAATATTTGTCTCCTAAATGTCTTTCACCAGTAGTAACATCACTATTGTCAGAGAGCCCCTGGCACTATAACACAAACAAGATTTTTTCATCTAGACAAGCTCAACCTTTAAACTGCAGAGGCAAAAGGACATGTAGTATCCAAAATTGGTTTTTTCCTTTCCTTTAAAATAAATGAATGAATTTGGGTGTTAAATTAATATCTTGATCTATGCAATCAAATCCAGATTCTGGCTATTCTTGACAAAGCAAACTTCCTACTAGGCAGACCTAAAGTGTAAAAGGAAGCGTTAAGTTTCTGATTACTGCTTCCAGGCCTACAAGGGAAATAGGATATGAGTGTCCATGAGCAAAATAGACTCTTTTCCTGGATGAAATGGCCAAAGCATGGCTGAAATGAAAGTCTGAAGCAGTGCTTTTTCTTCAAGAGGAAACTCATTTCTCCTTGCTCAGTTGTAGTCACCACTGGTTTTCTGAGAAGAAACCACACACCTGTATTGGCAGTAGCAAATGTGTGAAATAAGTAAAACGCACTACAGGGAAAGACAGAACCTGAGCACGTGGACAGAGAGATCTTCGAGCACTAATAAGAATGTAACTCCAATGGAAAACCTGTAACACAAACCTAATTTGCTCTTATAAAAATGACAATCAGGTCATTGAAATGTAGCACTGCCAAATTCAGAACAGTAGTGCCTGTAATACAGAAAAAGAGAAAACTCAGTATGTCCTGCAGAAGGGGACAGTAAATAACCAAACATAGGACAACTGTAGGTAAAAGCTCACTGGTAGAACTGCCTGGATACTCAGACAGGAGTCTTTGCTTTGGACATTACTGACTGAGGAATAGCTGCCCATGAAAGCTGCTTATTCTGCCTCTCTTTTCTTTGAGGGACAGGGATGTAACAATTTTAACACAGGCAATGGGGGGAGTCAAGAGCTTTCTGCAAGCCCACATCTCAGATACAAAAGAAAACAAAACAGTTATTTAAGAGGAACAGAAATTAAAATACTAACAACAAGCCGGCATTATCAGTTTTTAGAAATATAGCTAATTTTATTCCAAATTATCACCCTTTCCCAAAACACTATGGAGAAGTATTTCTAAATGGGGGGTAGGTGGTATTATAGTCATAGGTCTCACAAAGAAATAGTAAAACTCCTCTAAGGTGTGATGAAAAAAAAAACCCTACAAAAACCAGAGAAACTAACACTGGGAGAGAGGGGAGGGAGGAAAAGATTTCCTATAAACCAAGATTATTCAAAAATGCTAGGTTGTCATGGAAACTGCTCAGGGAGGGTCAGCCAGCCTCACCTTTGGCTGCAAGGATCATCTGTCAATGCCAAAGCACTGCAAACACCACAAACACACACTCAAAATTCACCCGTCAAAATCTTTCCAGTCCAGGCTGGCGCTCTCATCAGCACAGCATGAAATGAAGTTCTCTCCTCAAAGAGGCTCCTTTCAGCATGAAAGAATTTGGTTTAGGAACCAGTCTGATTTTTGTCTACTGCTAGAAGACAAAACAGTCTCAAAAGAAAAGAAACTCACAGCCTCATTTTTCACCTATCTTCACCTGTGAGTCACCTTCCCCACCTCCCTTCCCCCAAAGTCATGTACATGTTCTAATTGCAAACAGAGATTTAATCATTCAGTGTTTCAATTTGCTGCAGCATAACAGATATATACTGAAATGATCCAAGGTAAAAACGTTCAGTTCTCAGGGTTCAGAGCTACTTTCACTGCAGATCTAGTAAACAGAGAAGTACAAAGGGAAACAAAAACAGCTCAAGAAACCAGAACCAACCCCCCAGCCCCGCACACCTGAAAAAGGGAAAACAAGTTTACTTCCACAGGGTCACTGAGCAGCCTAAGAAAGGAAGCCAACACACAAACATGCACAGATTCACGTCTTAAAATCTGGACTGTGGCTAATCTGGCTCCGTTCAACTCCCTTCCCTGAATCAGTAATTGCTGCCTTCACAGCTATGAGAAGAAATTCCAGCGAATCTCTGCCTTGAAGAGCTCTGGAAAGTTGTAGGTCACTCGCAAAAGCCCTAAACCTACCACCTGCACCTCTCTACAGTGAGAAGAGTGAAAAGCCAGTCAAAAATATTTCATTATTTTGGGGTAAGTTTTATCTGAAAACTCTGAACCTGTAGCTCCCTGACACTCCTCCCAGAAGTTAATTCTGCGCAGGATCATCAAAATTAAGCGAGACAAATGGATCTGATGCATAACTTGAGTAGGTTGTTTCACTTGGTACGCGCTAGCTCATTTCTAAATCCAAGAAGCAGCGGTATGCAACACTCACTGAGCTAAGCAAACACAGGCTCAATTTCCTCCCCCGCTCACCACCCGTTTTTCTTCTTGAAAAGGGAGAGGGCAGAGTGTTTTGGAAAGACACAATAGTAGACTGGTGGTTAAAAATGTAACATTATATTGACAAGCATAATAAATGTTCTTGTATAAAGTGGGTTTGGTTTTTTTTGCATACAGATGGACAACATGTTGTAGTAAATTAGTTAAAGTTTCTGATAAAATGGGAGCTGTATTTTGTGAGACAAACATACTTCATGGCTGATCGGGTACAGACAGTTTAGCTTCTTGTGTTCAGGGAGTGGGAGAGAAGAGCAACAGTTCTAAATTCTGAGACATAAGGAATGGCTGAAAAAGTGCCCTGATGACGCTGAGTATTTCTCCATGAGAAGTTAAAGTCCTTTTAATAAGGTTGTGGATTTTTTTTAAATATCATTCCTCTACTCGCCTTTGGTAATTCACGTTGACATACTAGAAAGGTGGCCATTCAGCACTTCAGCACAGGGCAGCTGACCCTTGCAGTAGGTTGCTTTCATGAGGACACGGGGCTGAACCTGAGAAGGCAAGCGGGTGCTTCTGTGGTACAACCACCTGTTCCTTTGAACACTGCACGCAGGGAGCAGATACAGCCCCTCTTGCCTAAAGTCCCCTGCCCTATTCCTAACAACTGCAAGTCAAAAGGGAAGCAATTTATCACTCTCGATCTCTCCAGGGCTTGTTCCAACTGTTGGCCTTGCTCCTTCGGCCTCTGCTGACTTACCTGCCTACCTCTGCTTGGCAACTGACCAAACCTTCACCATTCCCTGGCCCCCACATGGACATTCTGTGCAGCTCTGCTTTTGGAAACATGCCTACACTGGGTAACAACTGCTCTAGCTGTTTGCTGCCACAAAGGAGTTTATCTGTGCTTACCAAGTATTTTTTAAAAAGCACATGAATTTGTGTCACATTCTGACCAAATAGAACCAGCTCATAGCAGTAGTGTTAAAGCTTGTTCCTCGTGCTGTCAGAAATGGAAGATAAACATCTTGTGCATGTATTGGCAAATTTTTACAAACAATCCTGCAAGGCTAAATTGGGAGCTGCTTTTGCGTTTTTCACATAAAAGCAGCAATTTATTTGAACAAGGTTTACACAGGCACAAATAGCCACACAAAAATAATCAGAGAGCATGAAATAGCATGAAATTAAATTCTTAACAGTAGCTGACAAGCCTAGAAGAATTTTTAAAATACAAAATGACAATTTCACAAAAAAAATCTTTCTGTATACATTTTATTTAGCCTATTTGCGGTAAATTCTGCTGTTTCTTCTTCAATTTACCTTTGTCATAGAGGAATGATCTGCATAAAAGATGGTTGGTTATGAGCAAGCTAATTATCTCCCAGTGTTACTTTTGATTCTGCTAAAGTACTACAGCAACCACAGCACAATGTCACAAGACCTCTACTTACAAAATGCAACAATTAAAAATCATACGTATTAGCCCACAATGAGACTAAAACTGCTAAAAGCAGTTTTGGGTGAGTGCTTGCAGCCCGGTCTCGATCACGTCTTGAAACACTTTCAACACCTCTAAAAACATGTCGTGCTTTTCAGTTCCTCTATACAGATGTAGGTGCCTAACTTTATACATGTGAAGTGAATGAGATTCCAGGTGTATGTGTGTATAATAAATAGATCTCAGATCTTAAAAAGTCAATTATACAATCCTACTAGCCCAATACTAATTAATGAACAACAAGGTTAGAAACATTTTAGGGACAACAGACGAGTTAAATATCATTTTTCCTAAGCAAAGTGAACATCAGGGCCCAAAAAAACTTGCAGAGAGTTAGTGACAGAAACAGAATATCAACCTAATTTTTCTAACTGGAAGTAACTTGCACTTCAGCCGTAAGACTCACTCTTGTTTGAAAAATAGAAGGCATTTTACAATCACTTTTATCTGCACTGTAATAGCATGCACAATTTCATAATTTGTCAGCCTTATGTGCATAGTGAAACTGGAAGACCCCCTCTCCCTCCAAAATCCACTTTATGCTTAAACTAAAAGGATTTTTAAAAACAAAGCCTACCATCTTTGCAGGTCTTTCCATTCTCAAGAAGTTTCACACCAGTGGGACATGCACACTGATAAGAGGGCTTGGTGGGAGACATCAAACACAAGTGGGAGCAGCCACCATTATTAATTCCACATGGGTTTGTAGCTGTTAAACATAAATCACACAGATTAATGCTTCTGATAACGAATGACCTCATCTCATGTGTTAAGACACATACGAGTTTGAGTGGTAGAATCAGTGGCAGCAACACAGATTAAAGAAGGAAATGATAAACACAGAACAAGGAAAAATTAATTCCAAGTGTTGAGTACTGGGGTATTTATGGTACCAAAATGCACGGATGTCGAACGTTTCCTTTCCTGAGGAAGTAGCACTTAGCTCTAAACAAGAGCCTTGTTTCAGTTCTGCTCTTCTCGTTTTTACAAACTATTCAGCACGTTGCTGCTGAATGCATAGTAGGTTGTATATAAAAAAATCAAAATGCAAACACAGTAAATTAACACAATGGTTAAGGCACTGTTTTTTACACAGACCTAGTCTTGCCAAATTAACGCTACTTTCCATTCAGGAACTACTGCTTGGAAAAAGTAAAAATACCATGTTGCCTAAAGTTACGGCACATGAAACAGAAAAAAGAATATGACAACAGGATAAATGTGGTAGGCAGAAAAAACCCAAGTGATGGTTTTTTGCACTTAAAACCCCAAAACAATGTAGAGAATATTTGATTTCTCTTTGGGTCTTTTCCCAACCTTTTCATTGGAAAAATTGCATCATGATGCAAGGGAAGCCACCCACCACCATACAGGAAGACTAATTAAGATTTTCGCAAATCAGTTCCAACTTGCAGTTAAAAAAAGAAAGCAAGACAGCTTACCATTTGGCTGCCTCTTTTGGCTGAAAGCATGGATATCCATGGGAGAGAAGATGTTGGAATGTATTTCACGCAGGTCCTCCCCAGAGTACTTGCTGCAGGCCAAGATTGAATGTGTGTTCCAGTCAGTCCAGTACAACGTGTCCCCAAACAGCGTCAAAGCAAAAGGATGTGGAAGGGAGCCTTTAACCACTGCTTGCCTAATAGAATACAGGGGAGAAAAATGTAGGCTCAAACACAATTCATGCTACGGTTTTGCTTGAACATAAGCTTTTGTGAAAAGAAGTTTTACACTGCAAGTACAGTTGATCAGAACTTTCCATTTATTTATGGAGAACAAATACAGCGCACCCACTTTGGGGAATGACAGGACTCCTGGGTTGTTTCCCCGTATTTCCAGGCTGCCTACAGATGCTAGATGGCTATGAGATGCCAACTGAAATACTTACTTGGGACTGTGGCTATTTCTAGCACCCTTTTAACACTCACTATCTGGAGGCTCTACGTCCCCATGTGCAAGTGAGGAGACTGCCCCCTGATTTTATGCAAGTCTGACTGCTACCTGCTGATATACAACATCCACCATTTTCAGCCTCAGCAGATTTCAAACCAAGACAGCGTTTGGTCAGTTAGCAGTCCATCCATCTCATCCATTTTCACTCTTCTGAACCATCAGAAAAATACTCTAATGGCAAATAACTTCACTATAAAGAAATCCTTAAGTTACTTTTCATGATTCATTATTATGATAACTATTAAGCTATTGTTTTTATTATAAGCAGTGTCATTAAACCGAGTTCTACTGATCTTCTGCCATGGTAATGGTATCATTTCTGAGCAAAGTGGGTCACTACCTGTCTCCAGGTTCATAAACAAAATTAAAGAGTATACCCATATATTTTATGTATGTATACACAAACACATGCTCATTAGCCATCAGAAAAATGCAGCACAAACATTACTGAAGACAGTTTTTCCAGGTTCTTGTGATGTAGAAACTAATTATCTGTACCCAGGTTCCTCAGAACTGGAATTAAGCAGCTCATTTCTTACGGTTATGTTATTCAGAATGATAGAAAAACTTAGTATAGAGAGGATCCTGGCGATCACCTTGACCAACACCCTGCTCAAAGCACGGCCATACAAGTATCATTTACAGAAGTGCTTCTTCTCACCTCCTTTCTTCTTAACTGTGTGGGTGCACATGCATTCCCACATGCTGAAGCCCCCACTGAACACTGAGGATCCCTCTCCCGGACTGAAAGCACAGGGGACTGACACACAGCTCTACTACTCCTTCAATACAGGGTACACTACGAACACCAGTCTCCTAATTTTCTTCTTGCAGGGAAGAGAGTCGTTATCTGTAAATTTACTGAGAAAACACCCCCACACTGTATGTATCACTTTTGCCAAGAAGTCAATAATTGGAGTGGTTTAGTAGAGCGCAAAAATACTCTTATTTTCCAAATATTTTCTGGCAAAATATAATAAAAGAGTATATTAAAGCAAGAAACTTGAAGGTGTCTTCTGCCAATGATTCTGAATACAAAGAGACTGCAGTCATTACCACTTTTTCCACTTTAGCTTCTGGAGAAAGATACATTATCTTTAAAGCTTTTATTTTTTTCTACTCCCAAGAAAAACAGGTGCATTCCTTTACTTGTCAGTCTAGTGTCCCAATTCTACACCAAACAAAATTTTCTATTTCTTGATATTTTGCACTCAAAAGTAGGACATATTATCTTTTCTTTCTTAGCTCTGTCTGGAGTCAGGTATATATTTGCTTCTAATTAAATGCACCAGCTACCCATCTTACAAGAGACTACTGTAATACAATTTACAGCTGAAACCTACCAGCCAAACAGTGAAGCCAGAATGACACAACATGCTCCCATACCAAGAATAAAGGCATTCTAGCTCTGTAAACACTTTTACCAACCCCAGCTCCAAATGCTAAATGCCTTCAGATTTAAATAATTTTAGTTTATAGGAGGTTGGGAGACTATCTAAATCTTTATGACAAATTTATGACATTTGTTACTTGGGACAGACTCAATAAAAGTTCAAGGCTCTCACTATAACCAAACCTGTACCAACGACATCATTCCCGTGTACAAGGGGAGCCACATTTTTTTCTGAAGCATTCTGACTATCTTGCAATTTGCTTTAAGAACAACAACAACAAAAACCACAGGGATTTAAAAAAGCTATTAGTATCCACCATCCCTGGTGGGAATAAATCTTTGAGTACAACAGGCCCTGCTTGATGTGCCCAACTTTCAGCCAGCCATCTAGTCATATGACAACGCGTAAGGTGTGAACTGTGACCCTTATTTAAACCAGCCCTTATCAGGAGAGATTCAGGAGTACTTAATTTGACTGCACCATCAGCCATGGCCTTGAAGCAATTTTAAGCAGCAAAAAACTAGGGCAGACACATAAACCACGTTTAAGCTTTCATTTGAAGTCCATATTCAATATGCAATGACATCAAAATGAACAGGTGCAGTGTCTGTACTGTTTGTTCAGAAAGAGTGTACACTACCCTTTTTCTGCTGCGTTTTCTTACACCAACTTCATTCAGGAGTGATACACATCCTTGGCTAGCATCTGGATATGTGTTGGACAATAATTTCTAATAAGGAAATGATTGCTAACTTTTCTTTCTGGGGAATATTTCCATGAGACAAGACTTGCACCTTTCTTGGGATCTCTGCTTGGCCTTTTTATCCATATAATGAGAAAAACCCTATTCTGATGTGACCTACTGTCATTGTAGTTATCAACAATCATAAGCAGCAGGAACTTATTGCTTATTTTCATACTCCTGAACTGTAGCCATTACAAGCTAAGCAAAGCACTTTGTGAAGCCTGATATTATGGCCTTAGTAGACAACTTCATGTACACTGCCAAAATTTACCATATTAGCATCCAATGACAATATAAAATATTAAGAGATGGAAATCCATACTATCTAGAGTAAAAGCTTTCTGATTAGTCTACACATTGTTGAAAAAGTCTTTACAAGATGCTCATATCTGAATTTATTGAATTTTTAATTATTTTACTTCCTACAATATACCAGATCCATTTTCAGTTAAAAATACCTGGAGGCTACATTATTATCAGGCATGCCTTTTTTTTTTTCCTCCTTGGTATAAGAAAAACAAAACAGAAAGTTGATGCTACAATTACCATCACATCTTTCTTCATGAAGGATTAAAAATTTAAAGACCTGTCTTTCTGAACCTTGCTTTTAGTATTCATCATGTTAAAGAAAGCACGTAACAGACAAAGGATTGCATGAAGCAAATTATCATATTTTACACAAAATGTTTGCCTCCATCTACAGATTACTTAATGCCTGCGCATTCGGCGAATTGCAAGAATTAGACATCTTTGACTCGTGACAATTGGAAATATTAGCAAGTAGCCAAAGCAATCACAGCATAAATCCAGCACACCATCAGATGAAACGGGATGAAAGACCAACAGACAATTGTATAACACCACACTGAGGATGACATAAGGAGAGCAGGTAGCTCTGATTCCTTTGGAGGTTTATATCTCAAAACATTTGCAAAGCAAACCTGGAAAACTATGCTCAATTTTTACCATGAACGTTTGTTCAGATATCCCTATCAGGATACAAGTCTGGCTGTAATTACCTGAGAAACTAAACAGGAAACAAGATGCGTGGGATATAATACCATCTTCTAAAAACAAAATACTTTCTCTTTTGCCAGTTCTTTAAGCCAAGGCTGCCATGTGTTTCCACAAAGTATACATAACACATATCGGGTCTAGACAGGTCTAGCAATGACATTTCAAATCCCACCTTCAATAACATTCTGAAAAAGTCAATTAGAAGTAAAACCATGGTCATTGTGTAGGTCACTTTTCAGGCAAACACCCTTGTGACAGGCAGTGTAGATGAAAGGCCTCTGAGAGGGGAGGAGACTGGGAAGTCAGCAGGAAGACATGAGGCGGTTTAGAAGGAAGGCACACCGGTAGATCCACTGACTACAGAGTGGTTTTTGGTGCTTCCTGGCTGAAGCTGCTCTTCCTTTGCTTTCAGCAGGGCTGTGACCCTGAATTAATTCTGCATTTGCCTTCTCAGGTCTTTGAAACAGTACGGATGAGCTGCTCCATTGATCCACCCGGGTTAACCGCCCTGTACTAAATATTGTTATTTAAAGTCTAGAAACATGCAGAGACCTGTGACCTAGTGACTCTATCTGTATACACGGTGTTGGTGTTTCACACACAGTCAACTACAGGTGTTTTGAAGCTCCACCTTCCCAGCATTTCATTTCAGAAGCACCTTGGGGAAGAACTAAGAAATTTACCCTAGCTCTATGTCCAAATAATGTAATTAATTCTCCTTTTGCAGACTTCTCTAGCAATTTTATTTAGGGCACTATTCATCTTCTGCACTGGCCTGTAATGAGTTGGTGGGGTACTGAAACAGGGTTTTCACCACAGACTGGCTCCTCTTCACTGCTTAAGGGTATTTTTACCTCACAGAAATACACACAAAGAAACACAGAATGCAACATTTTATACCTTGCATGCAATGTCATATATTGTACACATTATAGGCAAATAACAAAAAAGAAACTCTTCTGGATGCAGGGACACAGTATTTTTAATGTTTCATCAAATCTGCGACTAATCATCTGGCAGACAGACATGAGCTGATGCTTGAAAACAGAAACTAGAAAAATCAATGCTCAAGTACAAACTTAAGACATTCACCTCCTTGCAAGAGCTTCCCAGCTTTCTGACAGTTGCTGAAAGTATGTTTTCTTACAGTGGCCTCAAAACCCATCTCATTAGCACAAACACTTCCTGGGGGACCTTGTAAGTGCATTTCCCTTCAGCCAGTAACGTGTTAACTTATTAATTAGAACTGCTGCTGCAGGGTAAAGGAAGAGAAAATTAATTCAAGAGCTGCCTTAGCAGGCCAACCTATCTCGGTACTCTTACTCACAGGAGAGCTGTCTGCAATTCAGTTTTGTTTAATTAGTCCCACAAAAAGCAACTGTTCTCTCTGATAAGAGCAGGGCGAGTGCTGCAAAAACACAAACCCATCTCTTCTATGCACCAATTTAATTTTTTAATTATTACATTCTGACATGAAAAACTGTTCGGCTCCTTTCTCTCTCACTGGCAAACCAAGGGCATTAGTCATCAACTTCTACGCTTTTCCCTCTTTATTCTAATGAGCCTATCACTGGAGCCGCTAGGGCTAACAAGTCCCAGGGCTAGCAGGTAACGAACGATACATCCTCCCCGTAAAATTCGCTGTAGAGGTTTTCTCAGGAATTTATGACCCTGCCACATACTTACTGAGCCCTACTGCCAGCACTGTCATGCTGCTTGCTAGTTTTGATGCAGAGGCTCACTGACTCCAAAGGGAGCCTATCTGGGTCCTGTCCAAAGAGGTGGCAAAAAAAATAAAATAGTTAAGGTCTGCTTTGTTTCTCCCCCTGCATGTTCCTCCCACCTGCCTCCTATACTCTCTTCCACTATCCAAAACCATGCAAGGCAGAAGAGAAGTATCCACGCATATCAATATCCTTCTCTCCCACATAAATCTTTAAATTTTAATTCTTGTGTAGAGACTTGATAGACTACAGGAATAAAAAGACAAAATGGTATGGATTTCTTACAGATTTAGAAATATGCCAAGAATGTTTCCCTTTCACTAATTCCAAGTTTTAGACCATTGAGGTCTGAACCTCAATACTTTAATCTTGTCTTTTCCTATTTACACTGGATTCTCTCTCACTATCCAAACCACAAAGGCGGTTTTCTGGGAACTGTTTTAAATTCTTTTTTGATATAAAGATGTTAGTTCCTGCTAACTATTTCTCACTTTCCCCAAAGCAATTAAAACTCATGTCATCCTGCTTTACACGAAGCTTTTACAATCACATTTATCTGCTATAGACTCTTTCCTACCTCATGTTATGCAACACTAAAAAATTTCAGGGAGATAAAATCTTTACTCGTCTGCATCCTTTGCTACAACTTACCAAAACTATTCAGATCTAGAACATCTTATTTTTATGAAGCTATATGTCTTTCAGTAACACAATTGCTTTTTTCATTTCTTCAATAGTTCCAGCTTCCAAAAGCCTAATTTCACAGACAGGTTGACAGTAGGTAAAGCATCAGAACCAGAAAAAAACAGTTTGCAATAGTAAAATAAGATTTAAAGAAAATGCTTTAAGAAAAAGAAATTTAGCAACAACAAAAAAATATTAAGCTTACTTTCTAAATGTAAAACAGCAGTTGGAATAATGGTCTGGATATCAAGAACAAATCACTCAAAATAGCAGTTTCTAAGTAAGCCAAAAAGTCTGGGTTTTGTTCTATTATGCACATGTGATAATGATCGTGTCCTCCCCTATTCTTTATTCTTAGGGAAAATTATTCTATAAGGTATCTTTCACAGAAGCAAGACCATTTGATCATTCTGGGTGTGTCTATTCAGTATCCATTCTCCTCCAACCCCATACCCAGGGCATCTTGGCCAACCATTCAGGAAAGCAGAGATCACAAAAAGATTTGTATTTTTGCTTTTTTACAAGTTTTCCTTAACAAATTGATGGCTGTGAAGATTTGAGCAACATTAATACCTGCCTGTATTTGACACATCTGACAAGATAAGCAGCTGAAATAATTTGCCCAGGAACACTTTGTTTTGCTGCAGAACCATGAAGAGTGAAAAGGGAACACAGATAGGAAGAAGGGATAATGCTGGGTGAAGGAATATAAGGAGCCATGGGTCCAGCTGAGGGAGGATGGCAAGGAGGAGGGGAAAAAAAAGTAGGGGGGTGGTGTGCACAGAGAAGCCAGAGCAACTGTTGCCAGGGTGGAGGGATAAGTAGAAAATCCTTCTAACTTCAGAAATTATTACTGCTCACATAAGTATCTGTTTATTCTTTCTTTTTGGGGTGAACATGAGGATGACTACAAGAAAATACTAAGGGCTTGGTGGGTTATGGGTTTGGTTCACACCTCCCCCAGCACACACACTTGACAGGAAGATCTCGAGGGTTTTTATCTGCAGAGTAAGACATTTTCTTTTCTTTTTTAGTATTAGAACAATCAGTTATTAAAAAAGATACATAAAATAATTAAGATCCAAAATCCAGAATTACAGCTGCAAAATAACATATTGAGTAAGGTGAATTTTGGCACAGCTGAAAGAGAGTATTTAAGAAAAAATAATCTGCCCCAGAAGATCTTTTTTCTTAAGACAGGCAGAGGTCATAGCACAGAAAAAAAATANGAAGAATAAAAAACAAAACAAAAATTTTTGAATACAGATGTTGACTATTTTCTGAATCTTCAGAACTTTCTCACATGCCTTGGGAAAAACAGGTGCTGTTAGAAGTGGTGTGTGCTTCTGAGAGCTTAAGGGAAGTCATATGTGCTTTCCTTTCTAAAGACAATTTCCCTTTCTCCCCCTAAAATGGTAACATATTTGCATACTGTCAAAAAATGTTTCTGATACATTCAGTACCAGTTTAAAAAAATAAACAATAAATCCAACAACTTTCAATTATTAGACTAGATTGTTTGTTTTAATGAATATGTAAAAAAGAACTAGCCGATCTCAAAATCTAAATTACTTGTCTAAACAGGTCTTTATTACAGGTTTCAGTGATTCCACAGAATTTACTCTGGAATGAGGTAACTTCTGGGACCCAGGTGACTTCACTTCTATGTCATGAAATAGCTGTTAGATTGCATCTCTGCAGATGAGTAAGGTCAGTCTGCCCCTTACACCAAGAATTATCAACACTTTCACAGCCTCATCTCTACAATGAATTGCTTCCAGGTTAGCCAAAGGCAAATTAGGAATAAACATCATTAATATAAAAATACCAAACCCAAGTATATTTACAATGCTGTCCAAAACACTGCCAGTAAATGAAAAAACTGCAGAGAAGTTTGTGGCAAAGGAAGATTGAAAATGCAGCAGTGCCAGCAGGAAATGATGAAGTTGGTCTGGAGCCAAAAAAAGCCTGGCTAACACAGGGAGGTTTGTACTCCAGGGGAAAACCATAAATATAGGATTGGATGATGGTCGTGTCAATTTTTGATCGGTGGACACTTTTCAGGCAACTAACATTTCAAAAAAATCATCTCTACATCCTGCACCATTTTCAGGGGATGCTATTGAAAGCGGTACCATTTAATGCAGCACCAGATACACACTCTCTTCTCCTAGAAGGGCATCAGCCAGACTGCAAAGCAGTGTGTTGATATATTAAGGCAGTCCTTTCCCTCTCACATAAATAGAAGTGCGCAAAGAGGGGTGACTCAAAAAAGAAACAAGCCACCAAATTATCCTGTTGTACAAAGCCACTGAAGTGCATTTTAGGTGTGATCATATTGGTAATCATTTCGGAATGGTACTTTTCTTCTTACAGGTGTTACTGTTTGGAGGGTGGGGTTGTTTTGGTTTTGCTTATTTCTGTTAATCCTACAGCAACTGTAAGCATTTCACACGTGTGTGAGAAATCCACATTTAGAGTGCAATTTTTCAGGTGGCAAGCTGTCACATTGAGCCCCACGTGTGATTGCTTTCAGCAGAGATGACTCTTTTTGAAGTTCTGTTACACATCTGGTTTCATCATCTCTCTATTCTTATCACGGGAGATATACAACATTATAAATAATTGGTAACAGAGAAAGATATTTTAGGGTATTCCAGTTAACCAGCACTAATTTAAAAAAACAGTCTCAATTATTATTGTATGACAATTCCTTTCCTTTTCTCTCCATTATCTGAAAACTTAAGGAACAGTCTATCTTTTTTAAATAAAATATCACCATGAAGTATTTATCAATTTTTTGGTACTATTAAGTTTTCTTTCTTGTGAAATAAACAGTAAATGAAGGACTGCTTCAAAAGAGATATCCATTTCTCCCTGCTTTGAATTAACAAAGCTACTTACAATATTTATGTCCAAGGACACAAATATAAAACTGCATCCAACTCCTATTACCTTTTACAAACAAACATGGTTAGAAAAATACTACATGAACTTTTGGTCACTTAACAGGCAGAACTTAAGAAGAAAATGACATAACCTTTCAAACTAGTGTTACAAGAAATTGTGAAATTAAAAATAAATACCACGGGAAGACACTGGATATGTTTCATGCGTGCTGACTATGTTCCTACTCACAAATCCACACAAAACACTGATCTTGTCAATACGATTGATTTCTTTATACTAGATTAGCATTTGTGGTGAAAGAAGGGACAAGCTGCTAAGAGGTCAGAACGAAGAGCATAAGAAAGGATGTTTCATACCTAGATAAACCAGCTAAATCATCACAAAAATTTGCAAAGGATAACCTAAAATAAATAATCTATCTACAAGATACTTTAGGCACAAACTGTGATTCGTTTGTGTAGGCAAACAGTATTTGTCAAAGCCATCTCTAACAAAGGTCATCACCCAAATTAGGGATAAATGCATATACACAACGTACCAGTTATACCCTTAATTAAGAAGTAGCCATGACTGGACCATCACTATAAAAGTGTTAGAGGAAAAGAGTAATTTTAGTGTACTTCTCTTTAAAGACTGTCTTCCGCTAATTTCCCAACCCGTAGAGATCAATGAAACTGAAATACTAGTACATGATGATCCATTTTTTCAGATTATTTTCTGCATTTCTGAATACCACAGCAAGAGAGCACAGAAGACCTATTGAAACTGGACAATTTTGCTACATTGTAAAACGCAATTAAGAATAGGATTCAAGTATTTCTTTATGGGACTCCTTCTGACAAAAGACTTGAGTTCCAGGATACCCCAAAGAGAAGCACACATTCAACTTCACAGTGTTTGTAAGGGGGTGATGGGGAGGGGTAAGCTTCTGATAGCACTAGTTTGCTTAAAATATTGAGAGTACCAACGTGACAATTGCCTGCAACAGAGTTTATGATGTTGCTCAAGCAACATTTTCCAAGACAACCACTGCATTATACAGTCCAAACAGAAACATCTTACCTATGACTTCCATCCAGATTTGATTTGTGGATGAAATTCAGTTTAGCATCTGCCCAATAAAGTTTCTGTTCCTCATAATCCAACGTCAGTCCATTTGGCCAATATATGTCTGTATTGACTATAATTGAGCGGCTTGAACCATCCATCCCAGCACGTTCTATCTTTGGCACTTCTCCCCAGTCCGTCCAATACATGAACCTGTAATTATTTTAAAAATAGAAAAGAAAAAAAAAGAGAGAGTAATCACATATAAATCTGCAACAGGAGCACACTGGATACAATTTTCAGTAAAGGCAAAAGTGCTCTCTGTTCTGCAGAGGCAGTGACTGTGAAGCTGTGTTTACTGAGTAAGGTACACATAGCTTGTGAAATATAATAGAACAAACTTACTTTACAAAAAGCTGAAGAAAACCAACATAAAACAAACCCACAGTACTACGTTACCTTATACTTCCACATTTATTTCTTTACTTGAGACAAGTGAAAAAGTTGGGAATATCCAACTGATCCTGACAATCCAACTAATCCAACACAACTGATCCTGACAAATTACCAGTACTGTTCAACATTTTTATTAACGATACAGATAGAGGGATTGAGCCCACCATCAGCAAGTTTGCAGATGACACCAAGCTGTGTGGTGTTGTTGATACACCAGAAGGATGGGATGTCATCCAGAGGGACCTGAACAGGCTGGAGAGGTGGGCCCAGATGAACCTCATGAGGTTCAACAAGAGCAAGTGCAGGGTTCTGCACCTGGGCTGGAACAATCCTCACTATCAATGTAGACTAGGCAATGAAGTATTAGAAAGCAACCCTGAGGAATGGGACTTTAGGGGGTGCTGATGGATGAGAAGCTGGACATGGGCAGACAATGTGCACTTGCAGCCCAGAAGGCAAATCACATCCTGGGCTGCATCAAAAGAAGTGTTTCCAGCAGGTCCAGAGAAGTGATTCTGACACTTTGCTCTGGTGAGACCTCACCTGGAGTACTGTGTGCAGGTCTGGAGCCCTCAATATAAGAAGGACATGGACCTGATGAAGTGGGTCCAGAGGAGGGCCACAAAAATCATCAAAGGGTTGGAGCACCTCTGCTACGAGGACAGGCTGAGGGAGCTGGGGGGTTGTTCAGCCTGGAGAAGAGGAGGCTCCGGGGAGACCTAATGGCAACCTTCCAGTACCTGAAAGGGGCCTACAGGAAGGCTGGGGAGAGCCTATTTACAAGGGCCTGTAGCGACAGGATGAGGGGCAATGGCTTCAAGCTGGAGAAGAGCAGATTTAGACTGGATATTAGGAATAGGTTCTTTAATATGTGGGTGGTTGAACACTGGAACAGGTTGCCCAGGGAAGTGGTTGAGGCCCCTTCCCTGGAGATATTCAAGGTGAGGCTTGACGAGCCCCTGGGCAACTTGATCTAGTTGGGGGTGTCCCTGCTGACTGTGGGGAGGTCGGACTAGATGATCCTAGAGGTCCCTTCCAGCCTCCACCATTCTATGATTCTATGAATCTCAAAATTCAGCATTAAACTGTGAAGACATATTACAGACTATCATAAAAGTACAACCTCTTTAACATGAACCAGAGCACTGGAGGGAAACAGAAAAAAGTGGTTTGTGGCCTTAAAGTGGACATAGCAGTTGTGTGCAAGCCAGCAAGTGGATTTGATGGAAGACTAACTTGTGTCCATTTTTTCCAAGAGAGATTCAGAGACAGGCAGCTAAGTGAACATGTTTAGGAGCACATTGTACACCCAGTGACCATGCAAGACAGTCCATAAAATCTTTTAAGACTGGGGAAGTAAGTTTTAGAACTCATTAGCAAATACTGGCACGTGTTTAAATGTTATTTAGCAACTAGTAGGGGGAAGTTACCTAGTTGCATTTAAGACTGAAGTGAAGCAAGAGAAACCACTTTATTATGACTAGAGACCAGTGGGGGGTAAGAATATTTGTCCTTTCTCTGCAGGTGGTTAAAAATGCATTTACTTTTGTGGGTTGTTAACAGAATGCATAACTAAACAGTAGTAACACATAACATAAACAGATCAGACAAAGTGTATCCATGGCGCTTGCTCTGTTTTGTTGTTGCAGCTGGGACAGACAAGACTACTACTGTCCTAAATTGCTTCTCATAACCTCATGACATCTGCCAGCATACCTGCTTGTATCTGTGCTCCGTCACCTGGCTCAGCCAAAACAACTCAGATTAAAGGCTAAGGACCTTTGCTAAACTAACCCAGATCGCCACACAACCACAATATGTCACTACATGGTGCCCACATGCAAAAAGGCCTGGCCACCCATCCTTTAAAGAAAAACAAATGTGCAACACATTTAAGAAACATTTGCAGATGAAGTTATTCTTGGCAAAGAATTATTATTTTTTTATTTTAAAAAGTTGGGAAATTCCAGATCATATTTTCCCCCTTAATTCATGTCTACAGTGTGTTTGTTTTAACGCACAGCTGTATCTGCAGACAGAAATGCAGCCGATTAACACAAATACTGCCCTATTCAAGTCCAGTCATTCTTTTCGGAGCAATGTGCCTGTCAAACACAGAGTACAAATATCTGAAATGAACATGTGAGATTTCTGTAGGCATGAACAACTGCTACACAGAAACTGGTTTTCCATCAGGGAAAAAGATAGTTTTCAGATAGGTAGTTGCCTTCGTTTAAAGTAAAACAAACCTATTTTCTATGTTACAATTTTAATCCATTTTCTATGTTACAATTTTACTTTTTTAGCTGGGCTTCTTCTAACTAATTAAACTCAAATTAACACTAATTAACAGCATACTGTTCAGAAACTGTTTACTCTCACAGTGATAAGACTTGATTATACCAAGGAACACTTAGCAGAGAGGCTCTTGCTTATACTTATTGCTGTAACAACCAAGCTCAGCTCATTTCGTTATTTGCCCCCTTGGAGGGTCTGAAGCTGAAAAGCATAGAGGGGTAACACCTGTCGGGAGGAATGGACAGGAAAGGTGACCCAAAAGTGACCAACTGGGGTATTCCATCCCATCTGCATCATGCTCAGTATAAAAGCTGAGTGATCAAAGGGTCAACTCTTTTTCTTCAATGGCTGATGTCTGAGGAGGACCCTGTCTGTTTGTCTGCCTTTGATCCCAATCCATGCGTTCCTGACTGCAGACCTGGAATACAGCTCCTGTCAATCACCGAGTTCAGTCTGGGACTTTTCCTGATGCCTGAGGGTGACATGATCCTCATTCTGGGAGTCTGATATGGTTTTGCATATATTGTATCTATTTAATTTTTTTTTCCTTCTTACTTTAATTTTGGTATTAATACTTCATTAAAGCAGTTCAGTTCATTCTAAATTTGTAAATCTCCTTATCCTCTTCCTACCCCTTCTTTTTGGGGGGAGGAAGGGCTACCTGTCCTTCTGGTTTGGGTAATTTTGGCTGAAACCACGACAGTAGCACAGTAGTAAGTCACCTGGTCAAACTATGCAATAAGAGAACTATATACTAAAAATAAAAAATAATGAAAGAGAAGTTTAAAAAAGTTAGGCAGCATTTCACCAGCAAGCACATGTAAAAAAAGAGGTGAGAAAAATAGAGATTTATTTAAACTTCTTCAAAAAGACCTTTCTTTGCCCCAGCTGTCAAGTCCTAGCCTTCCAAATACTTCTTCAAGGTTCATAGGTTCCAAGG
Source organism: Nycticryphes semicollaris (assembly GCA_013400055.1). NCBI lineage: Eukaryota > Metazoa > Chordata > Aves > Charadriiformes > Rostratulidae > Nycticryphes > Nycticryphes semicollaris. The sequence continues at coordinate 396,073 of VXBJ01002601.1, read as the reverse complement.
CTCTGGCCACCCTGCTAGACTGATTTTTCAGGCTGAAACAGTTCATTAGTTGCCATAGAGCCTCACCTTCTTCCCCATCTCCCTCTCACCTCTCATGCACGCTGCAATTACTGAAGCTAAAACAGGTAAGGGAAGCTTGGTAACAAAGAAAAGCCTTCCCGAACTTCACAAAACCAGCCCTATTTCATTTGTCAGAGGAGTACACATGCACACAGAGCTGGCCTTAAGAGTCAGTAACATTTCCAATCAGCTCCAGTGACCTTTGCTCAGTTCCTCCAATGTTGGGTTGGGTGTTTTTTTCCTCACTATCACCTGTTTATTTTCCTCCACCTTGCTTGAAAGTCTACAGGTTTTAATTGTCTCCATTAAAACTCTTTGGAACCAGCCATGCTCCAGCGGATGGCATCAAGGTCTGTGTTTCACTTGGGAAGCTGGGCTTTTCATCACCGCAGAAGCAATGCAGGTTATCACTTGATGACCATTTCTTTCGGTAACAGTTGCTTTTAAGCAACTTCTTGCGGGTACCTTTGTTTCCAGTACAGGGTTTATACGGCCATGGAGGAAACTGGATTAAAGGAACAGGTCTGGGCTAAAAAGCAGTCATCAGTCTGAATGCATTCCAGTGCATGGCTCCATGAACACTTCCACTTGCATGCAGGGTGCAGGTTACTACAGCTGTCTCAACCAGCAGAGGTACCAACAAAAGTCACTTTCACACTGAATATGTAGGCTTTTTCTCCTGTTGTATTTTCTCCATACCGTTAAGTGCCATGCTTGTCAGACTTTACTGGAAGACTTTGGAAATGGCTGTGAGCTCTTACAAAAACCTAACAGAATACCAAAATGTATTTGTTTATCTATGCTTGTAATTTTAGCTTGTAATTAGCTACTCATGTCAGAAAATGATAGACCACCTTCCCCCTTTACGGAATTAAGGCACACCAAGTATTTGAAATATACTTGTAGAAAATAAGAAGGATCTTAGATACCAGTACTTAGCTGGTGTTTTGTTTGACCATGGCTCAGAATGTTGGTTTATCTTAGAAGTTATACCATCTATAAAAATTATGAATACATAGTGGAAGAGCTTTGATGATTTTTCCCTACGAACTTTTTTCTATGCAACTTTCGAGTAAGTATTTTTTAATTTTTGCCTCTCAGATCAGTAAGGTGAACTAAGGCAATACATTTTGCTTTTAAAAGGCATGAGAAATCACTATGCTGTACCTCCACAGTTTTGATTTACCCTATATTAAAAGATTTTTGCCATGGAAAAAAAAACATAACAAAACAAAAAAAAAAAAACCCCAAACAACAAAAAAAAGGCAACAGCATTTCTTGGTTCCATTCTGTGCGATGAACAAATACAATAAATAACAGAGTTTCTTCTCTAAAAGGCACATAAAGTCTAGGCACACTGATGGCAGAATATCCCACATACGTAGAAAAAAGCTTACAGAGTACAAATGCCAGGATTAAATGCTGTAATTTAGCAATGATTTCCAACAGTATGCACAGAGGGAGAGAAATTCATTGCCAGCACCCATCAGCTTTGCAACTTTCTGATCCACACTGCTCCCCAACACTGACGCAGATCCTTTCAGCCCTACTATCCCACACGAAACTAGGCTCCTGCTAGGAGCGTCATTAAAACACCAGCCCCCATCGAGATGCATGCAACTGTTTCACTCATTGAACAGAGACACCCCACGCGACACTTAGCTGATTTTAAGGCAGTTAATTGGGACACCTTACAGGGCAGGAAAACGTTTACCTTCCTGAACGTTATTCAGTGGGAAGAGCAGCTGCTTAATTGGGACAGCCAATTATTTGGTGAGGCCCTTCACAGTGAATGCTCCAACTTTGCAATTATGCTCATTTCAGCCCCAAAGAACCTCTGAGCTCTACAGGAACCCAAACAGCCGCCAAACTTCACAGCCTACAAAGGTTTCAGAAGTGCAGCAACCCCTGTGGAGCTCATCAGCTCTGCAGTGGTCCTTGTGAAATGCAGCCTGTTTCTGCTCCAGCACTAGCAGGACTGGCACTCATCTAATGAAGAAATACAAAGTTAAGTGATAGGTGCTGGAGTAGTTCAGGAAAATTACACACAATAAATATGTGTTTGGCTATCAAAAATAGCTCTTGACTCAAGAAGAAGAAATGTTTTCAGCTCTTCAGGAGTTTTAAGAAAAGACATTCGAATCAAGTGACCCTCCAGGTATCCTTAACAGAAACTTCTCAAGGCAGATTGACAGAAGGATGGAAACTGCCATCTCGAAGAACACAATAAGTATCGAATGAAACAGAAAATGGATTTTCAAATAAGGTGACTAGAAGTACCTAACGGCTTAACAGGAAGGTTTTAGTACAGTTTCCGATCTGATTGCTAAATTCAGTAAGTATTTTCAGTCCTCCAAAAGAAGCAAAAAATACTCATAGCAAATTAAATATGGAGATAATACTTCATAAAAGAGAGGAAGAAATATCCCTTTGGAATACAATCAAGATAAACGTGAGAGAAAAGATGTTCTTTTCTGTACCCTTTTACAACAGCTTGTCTTTGCAAATAAGTAAGTGTGGACGTTAGCTGAATACAATTTTCACAGTTGCTCTACAATAACTTATTATGTTAACATTCAATGCACTCAGGACTATTTTTTGTGTGAATTAGCTGTCTCCACAACATTACTCTCACACGTACTAAGAGCAGTTATGCGGGGCACGGGTGTGAAGTAAGTCATAAGCTACTAACATAGAATCATAGAATGGTGGAAGCTGGAAGGGACCTTAAAGATCACCTAGTCCAACCCCCCTGCCATGGGCAGGGACACCTCCCACTAGACCAGGCTGCTCAAAGCCCCATCCAGCCTGGCCTTGAACACTTCCAGGGATGGAGCATCCACAACTTTTCTCTGGGCAATCTCTTCCAGTGTCTCACCACCCTCACAGTAAAGAATTTCTCCCTAGTAGTGAATCTAAATCTCTGCAGTGCTTGGGATTGCCACATCCCAGGTGCGATAACCTGCATTTGGCTTGGCTGAACTTCATGCAATTTGCACTAGTTTCCTTGCCTCAAATTTATTGATTTATTGGTTTTAGGAGCCCACAGGCTCCCACCAAAGCTGCAGTTTCTCATTTAAGCCAGGCATAGCTGGCTCAGAGCCACCTGTCTTAAGCATTGCTACATACACCGAACAAAGACAATACAAGATACCTTTCACTGAAAACCAAGCTTTTTTTTATTATTATACTCCCCTCAAGAGCATCAGCATGGCTAGCAAATGACTGAACAACCCAGATGGGCTCAAAATGTTTCCCAAGCAAGTCACCAGTGGACCAAGTTACACCTTTTTAACTTCTCCCATGCTATCTCCCCATCCCCTGCATCCTGGTGAAGGCTGGAGTCCTGGCAGAACTCCACAGGTGCTTGCACCTCAGCTATTCCATTTCACAGCCCAGATTGTCAGCGCTCAGACCGTCAAAACTAGACATAAGCCTGTCCAGTGACTTTAACACAATGACCTGTAACAGAGACATCTATTCTGCCACTGCTGCTTAAAAAGCAGTAACCTTGCTGTAGTAATGATGAACTACTGCAGTCTCCATAGTTGATCTGTCAGGGATGCTGGAAGACCTGACTGACAAGAGGGAGAAATCAATATACAAAATTCCACATCTATTTATGTCTACTATACACTAGAAAAAGGTCTACTAGAACACATATAAGGCATACAAATATTTTTCCTAGTATACTCTAACACTGGTTCCCTCAAGATGAATAAGGTATCCTGGTTATAGTACTTTTATGCAAATGACTGCATTTATCCTAGGACATCAGGCAGCATACTAATGAAGCAAAGACCCACCTGTAACCAGTATGGGAATATAAGGACTTCCACTTGAGAGGTGGCTTTAGTCTCCTATTTAGACCTTACCTAGCAGGAGAAAGAAAATTACCACCAGACCTTCAGTTTCTTGGAATTCATCTCTAAAATCAGGGATAAACGTAACACTCCAGGTTTGGAAAGAAGGAAACCTGCGATGAAGTGAGCAGAAGCTGATGTGTTGTTTTTAGCACAGTATCAACAACACAGTATAAAACTAGAATGAAATTTTGGAGATGTTTTTCACAAGCCCTGAAAATTATACCTTAAGCAAAACCCCTGAAAGTCATTCACAGGAAAGCAAAATGGAAGCACAAACTTACATGATAATCTCTTTTTATAAGCAGAAAGAAAGAATTCAGTACACAAAAGTATCTTTCAACTATCACACGGTCTGTTTTCAGGTATTCTGGTTTAAAGAATATGCTGGGCAATTTGAAAGAAAAACACAGATGAAAGATTGTTTTTCATGGTCACCAAGACATGTCTGAGAGTCTGTGGGACGGAAGATTTGACTTAACTGCCAAACACATACTGATGCACTGCAAAGTCAGATGCATATGGTTGTCCTTTTGGTCACAGATCTCAAGAAAAAAAAAGAGGTTCATTAAAAAACAAGCAGCAGCTATTTTTGCTGAATGCTCACAAAGGCAGAATTTCAATTGTTTGAGCAAGCGGAAAGATCTCTTGCACCTTGAACTTGTAAATTAACCTTTCCTATCTCCAGACACAAAGGGTCTAACAACATGCTTTCCACAGTTAGAGAACAGAAGCCATTTTCTGGTTTTTCCTAGAGCAAGCAGGAAAGAAAAAGCTTTTCAGAACTTAACAGCATTCAAAACCAATATTTACAACAGTAATTCTTCCAGTTTAAGCCAAATAAATACAGAAAAAAAAAAAAGAAACACCCAAACAATTTCCCCTCTCTGCTACCTCTCTAACACCACCCCTAGACCCTAGTTGACTGCAAAATGGAAACAAGACATAGATGTGCTTTGCAAGGCCTCAGCCAGCCAGCCCTTTGGCAAAGGAATCACTCCTGATGTAATACACCAGACCCTGTGAAGTTGCACCAGCCTTTTAGCGACAGGTAAACCAAGAGAAAGCTATAACAAGTTAATATAACAGAAGATGGACACATTAGCAAAAGGAAAATTCTTGCCTTCCGAGCTACCTTGGTTCTTCAACTATACCAAGAAAATAGCAGAGGAAAGCAGACCAGCTGGCAGTACTGACAGACTTTCAAGAAACAAACACACTAACAAACCCCATCCAAATGACTGTGCCACAGTCCCTCCAGACGCCAGGAAAGAAACCGAGCCAGGACTGCGTGTTGCCACTGGGCAGCTCTTCAAGGCTGAGGAGTCTCAGGTCTGCCCAGGCAGTGCCGGGAGCTGTAATCGCTCAGCATTGCCCTGCAGGAGCCCATGCACACAGATCCACCCCCATTTCCAAAAGCCCTTTGAGATCCTATATAAAAGGTGCAGATCTACAGACCCGTGAACTGCAGAAAATGCTGAAAGCAAGTGTAAGACTATTTAGCTATATGAAAACTACAAGTGGGGGGAGAGCAGTGAGAAAACGGTGGGATCACTGCTCACCATCTTTCCCAGATAAAACTTGAGATTTTTGTACAATGAAAAATTATCTGTTTCTTTACAGGGATTTGCACTAAAAATACTAACATTTGCACTGTAAATATTTAGTTTGTAAATGAGAATTTAGAATTCAGTAATTTCAAAAAGCCTTGGGCTGAAACTAGACAAGTCAGCTGCTACCACGAATTTTTCACTCCCTGCTTTGACACAAGAATCTTTTCAGTACAGTTGTAATCAAACTTGTTTCTTATCTTTCAAAAAAAAAAAAAAAAAGAAGTCTTATCATCCTATACATCCTGAATACAGGAAGCAGAGAAAGATTTTCCCTATATTTGTATCTTAAATTGAAGCCCTAGGAACTTCTTCATGGCAAGAAAGCATGGTCATACATCCCAATCACGTCACCCAGTGCACGAGGAAGAAATCTGCCATTTGGTATTCTGGGCTCTTTCTTGCAAGTAAAAATCTAGTCATCCCATTGTACATACATCGCTGTGCAAAATTGTGAGTTAAGAACTACATACACAGATACATCAACTACACCCACATTAAACAAAAGTTGCTGATATAACTATCCTCTCAATCCTTAATGCAGATATGCCTTACAGCACTGAAAACTTTTATCCAAGACCTCCTCACTTAACTTTGTTCTCTGTTTTACTGGATTGAATCAGGGCCCAATCAATTCCCTGAAGCAGCTCATGATACTATCAAGTGAGTACCGGTGCTAAAACACGAGCAGGACAGCACTGCCAGGAACAAGAGGAGAAAAGGGATTAAATTGGCTGGAAGATCTATCAGGGGGATGTCCTGTCTTCAATCAACTGAAACCGGGGAACAGCATGTTCAGTATCATGAGGTCTTTCTGCAATTTTTCCCTCAGTGAGATTTATTTTTTTTAAAATCACCCCAAGTAACTCTTTCATCAGTAAAACATCCCTTTATTATTCTGCCCTCTCAGTATCCTATTACCAACTGGATCATTTTTACATTCCCTATTCCTGACTCCTCCAAGGAACCCTAATGAACTTTAATGCTCTACCAAACCAAGCTGGCTCTTACCCTTCATATCACACTTCAGGCATTCTGCTAAGTCATTTTTCATAGTTTTCATCCTATTGTCGGTATGTAAATCAGACTTACTAATATCTAACCCTTGTTCCTTAAGCTTTTTTACTTTTTTTTTTAATGAATTCGTAATGCCATTAGGACTTCAGTACATATTTAGTTCAGTTTCTGTCCATGTGATTTGTTTATCAGTTTGTTGATATGGAAACCAACCTGATGCCCTCAGTAAGGAACAGGCAGGCAAGCAATTCATTCATTTCAGCTTTCCTGAAATGGCTTCATTTGCCTTGACTGTTGTGTTGGGGTTTTTTTCTTCTATACTTTGATCATCCACTAGACTCACTAAAACGCTTACCCTCGTGTAAGAAAGCAGCATGCACCAATTGGTCTTTTCATACTAGAAAATTACCAAAAAATAAGGCCTTATTTTTAACCCATCAAAAGCTACATGATGTTCACTACAAAATAAACCCCCAGAAATGGGGGGGAAAGAAGAGAGATTGCTCTTTGTAAGGTAAAAGCAGTAGAAAAAGAGGGACATCGTGTAAGTACTGTCTAACGAGACAGGCTACATTACACTGAATATTTGGTTACAGCCCTAATTCTGGAGATACAAATCTAGGTGGACTTGGCTTTTATTGAGAAAGAAGAATGTTTTCACAGAGAATTTAGAAAGGCCTACTAAATGCAAACTGAATACCAGCCAAAGGCTTCACACTTGGATGAAACAAGTACCCCTTCATTTTATACTGAAAACATTATTGTCAAATAACTGAGATGCCTAAGACTTTACTCAATCTTTTTCTAGGTTAGAATTGGCAATAAAGGAACTTCGACAGATTTTACTTTTCCATTCCTAGTTTAAACAGCTCAATATCAAGTACTCAAAATCTATTTTTATGGAAAAAATGACTATGCATTCTACAGCAACTACGCTTTAGTATTTATGCACCTGGCATTCCAAAACTAAAAAGAAAAATAAATAAATTAAAACAGCTTTAAATTTAAGTCATTAGCATTTCTCCCTATATGCTTCTTGCAGGTCATTCACCTGCTCTTCTGTTAAGAGCAAACAGGATCCATCCACACCGCATACAAATCACTTCTGGCATAGAGAACCACTGAAAAGGGGAAAAAAGCTCCAAAATCCTCCCCCAAGGACAGGTCTCACTCACAAAACACTTTCTAAGAAGGGGCAAAGAAAATGCCCACCAAACTATTACACTAAGTGTGGGGGGGAAACCCAAGTATGCTTCAAATCACTTAAAAGTGTACATTTCAGACTTTCAGCTGAATTCTGAATTCTTCATAATTGAGGGGAAAGGGGAGAAAAGGGGGAGGGGAAAGGGGAGAAAAGGGGGAAAGAGGAGGGGAAAGGGGAGAAAAGGAGGAAAGAGGAGGGGAAAGGGGAGAAAAGGAGGAAAGAGGAGGGGAAAGGGGAGAAAAGGAGGAAAGAGGAGGGGAAAGGGGAGAAAAGGAGGAAAGAGGAGGGGAAAGGGGAGAAAAGGAGGAAAGAGGAGGGGAAAGGGGAGAAAAGGAGGAAAGAGGAGGGGAAAGGGGAGAAAAGGAGGAAAGAGGAGGGGAAAGGGGAGAAAAGGAGGAAAGAGGAGGGGAGAGGGGAGAAAAGGGGGAGAAAAGGAGGAGGAAAGAGGAGGGGAAAGGGGAGAAAAGGAGGAGGAAGGAGGAAGAAAACAGAAAAAAGGAGTGCTGCCCATTTGCCACCAGCTCACAGATTTTAAAATAATTATACTAAATGTCATTATAAAAATACAGGCTGTTTACAAACAAGTAGCTCTTCTCTGTTTTAACTAGAGCATCTGGGAAAAGGTATGCAGAATTAAAAAAAAAAAAGGAAAGAAAATTAAAAAAGATCACATTTTGAACAATTTAGCTAGATAAAAGCACAAGTTTTGAAATTCAGCTGGTCACCTGGTGCTCGGGAAAGGGAGTGGAAATTGAGTATTACAGAAACGATACAAAGACACACTGATAAACATTTTGGGAAATAAAAGCTCCATTTTTTCAGCAACAATTTGGGTAACAGCTTCTAGAAACTTGCACATCTTATTTAAAAGACAAAGATTTTGAAAATCATCCAAAACCCAATTTTCTTACCATGAAACACTGATGTTCACAAAAGCTGAAAGTATGATGCCAGCAATGTTTTGCTTATTTAAATAATGTTGCTTTCCTGCCCAGTAAACACTATACTCGTAAAGTTGATCTGCCTGTTTGCAGTTGCTTTTGCCAGAGACCCAGCACCTCAGGGCTGCTACTTTCCCACCTCTCCTGCATCATTGCAGAAGGCAGACAGTTGAGTCACTAATGCAGCAGGTACCAACAACTCCTCTTCTTACACCTACTGGCTGACTACCTTCCTCTGCACTAATAAATGTGCTTCAGGTCCTTTCTGAAGAATCCATGTCTCTCTCTTCTCTCACATCTCACACACAGAGTCTCCAAAAGCACATCAAGGAAGCTAGCTATTGCCAGCCCAGGCAGAAGAGATTAGCACCCTCTCAGTCCAGAGGCAGGAACATCTGGCCCAGGTTTTGCGAAGCATGGAGGATGAGCCAATCCAAGGGGGTAAAAGCAGTGTGAGCAGGGCCTGTTTGCTCTATTTCCATTCAGAAACCCTCCACAGAGTTGAAAAAGAGATGTCAGTGACAAGGCAACAGGAGAAAAATGTAGATACGTGCAGAAGTCCTAAGTATAGCCCTGATACTGAACAAGCCCACCTGGACAAATCCTATTAGCTTCTGTTTTCAAAATTATACGTTTTACTTAGGGTTTACCTCTGATTCCAAAAAATTTAGCCAAAGTCAACATTACGTGGCACAGTTCAGAAGAATGCAACACTAGAGGGTATTAAGGAGTAAGAAACCACACAAACATAACACAAAAACACAAGATCTGGCTGATTCAAAGCTTACAGAAAAACCCATAAAACTATTTTGGAGCATTTTAACAATGAAATCATTATTTGTATTTAACTTGCAAAATCAGCTGTCACGGTAAACAAAGCACTAACCACATATAAAGTAAATTATATGTTAATAAATGCAAAACAAACATAAGAAAAAACCCCAGACACAAATAGACATATTTTCTAGACCTAAATACACTGTGATTTTACTGTCCAGTACTTTAACGACTCATGTTAGGTATCAGAGATCTTCCTAGCCTACAACTGTGTTATATTGGAAAACTGGTAGTCTCTCTTATCCAGATATAAAACACTCCCCAATTTTCCATGTAGGAACAGAAAATGGCAACTTTGAACATGTGATTTAATCTGATACCACATTTGTTGCTGTGTTTTCACTCACTACAGCTCATCTGTTAAAAATTTGCAAGAAAAAAAAAAAAAGCACAGAGAAAATAAAGATTAGGGAACACTCAACTTGGACGTAGCAAATGCCAACACGCACAGGTAGGGAGATCTCATACTGCTCTGAATCAGCAGGAGAAATCTGCTTATTGAACCCAGAAGCACAGAAGGAGCTCAGGCACTAACTGTGTTTGAACAGGTTGTAAGAGAGAAGGACGGAAGTTTTAGAAGCTCCTCTTTTACTCCACTCCCTCCCTACCCTATGCTTTAACACTTTTACAGCAGGAAAACAAACAGAAACTCCCACCAAGTTACAGCTTGTTCAAAAAACATCAGTGCCTGCTACATTTGTGATTTTAGTAACTTTGTGGATACTCAGCACAATGACAGGAAATTCATTTTACAAGCATAATATATATAAACCATAATTTAACCTTCAGAACAGCCAGTTGGAAACACCACCACTATCAGTCATTACCAAAGGGGAAGGGGAATGCTCAGTCTCCCACATTCAGCAAGATTTAAACAAGCTGAACGTATGAAAATGCATTTCTGCTTGTATGTGGACGCATGATCATTGCAAATTGATTTTTAGTTTTGATTTTGCTTTAGGGTCAAACTTACTTTTTCATTTAACAAGAATCTAACATATCCAGCTACACTGAGAATAACACTTGGAAGGATAATTTAAAATCTGAGAACGTGCAGAGGGAAAACTGAGAAGGTCAGGCCTGGAATGCTTAAAGCTTGGAAGGCACAACGCCACAAAAGAACAAGTGATACATGTGTTGATACACAGCCGAGAATTCCACTTCTATTACACCCTGAAGTTGCTGGTGTTCTCTGTTTTTCAAACTTGGTGTTTGTGATGTTCCCCTACCTTTATGCTTCTTTCCTAACAGTTTGTTACCGGATTTGTTTCAAGAGGGAGAAACCCACAGTCCTCTGTGCCATTCTACATGTGCCTTTTGAGCTCCCTCTGAAAACGCAAGAAAGGGCAACTGAATTTGTAAAGGAAGACCTAACAGATTGGATACTGAGCAAGGTAAGTGGGGAGCATGCTCTATCCTGAATTATAAATGCGCCACTGAAAACTCGACACACAGATTTTGAACATGTCAGGCTTAAGTCTAAGACAAATTCATCAGCATAAACCAAAATTCAACAACAAACAGTATCTGATTTTTTATGAGAATTACTACATACGTCTTGCAAGTGGAAGCTGTTGTGCTAGAGGACACACAAACACATGATACAGATGAAAGACTTGTTCTTCCAACAAGTAGTTTTTTAACTTCTCACCCATGGCCAACAACTGAGTGCAAGCAAAAGTTGAGGCAACAGGAGAAAAAAAAAATACAAGAGAACAAGGGAAGGAAGCAGGAGTACAAATCAAGTTGAGCTCCTTACTCATGGTGGCGCCAGCCTTGGGTAAACTCCACCCAACTGAACACAACTATGGTAGCAGTTACTAACACTTCAGAAGGCTGCACTAGACAGAAAAGACTCAAGAGAGCAAAAGCACAGAGGAGCCCATGGGAATGTGGAAGCATTACATATAGCAAAACACACGTGAAGAAAAGCCAGTAGCTGATGATGATCTTGTCTTAGACCTAAGCCCAACATGCTGAAAAAACATTATCAGCTGGGAATCCAGATATTGAGGAGGCAGAGGCTTAAAGAGATAGCGCCGAATAACAGTTAAATATTGCCAAAATTACCTACATAATTTATATGAAAGAAATCAAGGACAATGAACAGAAATCTGCAGAGTCACTAACAAATTCAAGAAGTTACAAGTGCCTTAAGACAACCCCCAACACAACTGCACTTCAAAAGCAAGCTACAGTTAAGCAGATGCAGCACCAACTTAATCATCAGCAACTCTAAATCAGTAATTAAATCACACAAAAATTGCATCTCTACTAAATTACTGACTAATAGGTAAACTTGGGTCACATTTTGACCTGTAGTCTTTACACTAGGCAAGATCAGCTGTTCTCCGACATACAACTGTTAATTTCCAGGGATGGGAATGCAATACATGAGAGATCCAGGTGTTCTCAGCTGCCACACTACTCCCTTTCCGATCAATGACATACAACATGGTGGGTTTCAGCCCTTTTTCTACTACAGGAATTTCTCTAGGGGGAAGATTGAAAGGATACAAGCTGTCTTTCAAATTTCTTGCCACTCAAACTACACTTAATCCTTAGTGCTCTCCCACTGTTCTCACTATATCCCTGCTACAGCCAAGAGAAGAGGTTTGAGTTCCTGGTATGACACTATTCCCCTCCACTATTACTGAACTATAACTTCAGATAGGAGTTTCTTAAGCTGACTGAACACTACACCTATTCACCATCAACCCAAATCCACCAAGCAACTGCATATCACAAATAAATGTGGGGTTTTTTTGTTTTGTTTTGGTTTTTTTGAAGAGGACAAAGCATTTATACTCCAAAACTCTTCTAAGAGCCACAAGTACAATCTTAAGGGTGAAAGAGATTGGGGCTGAAAGATAGCTTCATTAAGAAAGGCAGCACTGAGCAGGACTGCTGACAGCTTGAGACTTGTGTCCAAGCCATGCATAATTTACAGGTTTTGCTGCATATGATTTCTGTCCCAAGGCAAAGTGCGATTAATTCATCTAGGTTCTGGGTTTTCCTTTAAGCCAACATTTTCCATGGAAATGCAGTAAGATGCTCATACAACCTGACCCCTCCAAGTTTTGCATCAGCCAGCACTCATAACAAAATAAAACGAAAGTAAAATCCCAGATTATATATGCAGACATATGGATAATCTTTTCTCCCGAGAGCTAAATTTATGTGTACATCAGGGATGCACTCAAATCCTCAAGCGCAACAATTTCTGAAAACTATCTGTGTGCACTTCCAAAAAAAATTGTATTTTGGTCTAAATTTAATTTATTCCTTTCACATCGTGTCCAATTTAGCCTGTCCATTCCGTGGTCTGCTTCAGATCACAATACTTGCTTTTGTTATAAGTCACGAACAGTAATCCCTTCATGCTTGTTGTCCAATTTTACCAAACGGCTTTTATCTGCTTTATTGACAATTACTGGTTAACTACTCTTCTCTGAACTGAATGTAACTGTAATAGAATAAGTCTCCAGTTCTGTAAATGACACCCCAAAAAATAGTTTGGAATTACCACTGAGGACAAAAATATGTTTGGAAAGGAACTATATGAAGAAATCAGAACAAGAAGATAGAGTTATTCTAATAATAAACATAAGTAGTGGGAAGAGTAAGACTTTCCCCCAAGTGTGTAAGAAATACACATGGTCAATTTCCTCAGGGGAAACTTAACTCTTCATAACCTTGCTCCTGTGGGTTTTTGTGGGCTGCACTGTGAGCAGAATAGGTTGGTTTGCACACTGATAACAGTGCACAGGCAGAGGACCCACATAAATCAGGGAAGGCTGATTCAATGGCATCTGACACTGACAGCTCCATGGAACCAGGCCAACTGCACAAAATGAACAGCTAGACCAGAAGGACATGCATCGAATCCTCAAGTCCCCAACATAAGACCATGAATCTGTTGGAGCAAGTCTAGAGTAGGGCCTAAAAGACGATCAGAGGGCTGGAGCACCTCTTCTATGAAGACTGACTGAGGGAGTTGGGGTTGTTCAGCCTGGAGAAAAGAATGCTCCAGAGAGACCTAATAACAGCCATCTAGTACCTGAAGGGAGCCTATAAGGAGAGATAAGGAGGGTGAGGGTGCATGTCTTTATCAGGGGGTGTAGCAACAGGACGAGGGATAACAGTTTTCAACTGAAAAAGGGTAGATTTAGGTTAGACATTAGGAAGAAATTCTTCACTGTGAGGGTGGTGAACAGTAGAACAGGTTGTCCAGAGAACCTGTGGATGCCCCATCTCTTGAAGTGTTCAAGACCAGGCTGGACGCGGCTTTAGCAGCCTGGACTAGTGGGTCCCTGACCATGGCAGAGGGGTTGGAACTAGATGATCTTTAAAGTCCTTTCCAACTCTAACCATTCTATGATTCTATGATATGCTCTGTTACTTGAAAAGGGAAATAAATGATTATTTACCTTAACATGACTAATTAAAAATCCAAGAAAATGGGCACTGCAGCTCTTTCACAGCATCGGGAAAGAAAATGGACTTATCAATGGCAGCAGGGCCAGCCCTAGCTGCTGAAAGCTTCTTCTAACCAACTCCCTTCCTACATCAATAACAGTACCAATCCCCAAATCACAACTAATAATTTAACGAAAGGGAGTGGGACCCTTGAGGTATTTTTTCCACCTCAAGTCTAATTGTCTAATGTCTTCAGTATCAACTGAATGAGCTGACATAACTACCCGAGCAAGAGTTTTTCCAGGCCAGCAAAAATTAATTCTGCAAACTAGTCTTTTTCTAGGATTGGAATTTGAGCCATATTCAATACCGTGCTCTGTACTCAAGGAAGCAAAGAAGCCAAAGTTCCAAGTAATACATAAAATTATAGGGTTATACATATTGATGGTTTTATTATCGCCTTAAGATTTTCAGAACAAAAAACTTCTCTACTCAGAACCCTTCAGTGTTCCTCTATGTTGGGCTGCAACGCCTCAGAATATTTTCTGAATTTGCTTTGGAAACAAATCCTGTAACAACCACGAGGACTTCTATTAAAAGGAAAAAAAAAAAAAAATGAGAATATAAGGCTTCAGTTTGCTTCATAGATATAAAAAATTTATTATAACAGAGATGCAATACAAAGATACTTGCCTTTATCACAGCTTCATCAGGAGCAGTGCTTTAATGGCTGCAAGAGTCTAAAATATATGCAGGTCAGTCTCATGTTACTGAACCAAGGTCAACGTCCACTGGGAAGGCTCCAGCCCAGGAATTTCTACAATGCTCTAGTTTCTTGAACTGGAACAGGAGAGTGAGATAACCCTTTTGCTCAGTCTTTTACACCACGTTAAGAAATCATCCAATAAACTCACATTTATGCTGTTTTATTTTAGGGGTGCTTTTGTTGTTAAACTTGATTGTTAAACTACGGTCATTTTTCCAAACAAAAACATGTATTTTTTGCCTTCCTCCTTTTTACGGTCCATAAAAGCAATTGTGCTCACCAAGTTTGGCACTGAAACAAATCATTATTTCTTCTAAATAATCAGAGAGTCCTCTGAAGGGAAGCGGCATTAATCACAAGGTCCAATTTAGAACCCAATTCCAAAGGATGAGCTCAGCAGCTAGGCTCCTCAAGCAAGAGAGGTGGAGAGAAGTAGCTTCCTGCAGAGGTTACAGTTCTGCTCTGACTCAGCCCAAAGAGAAAGCCACCGTCCTCCAGTGACTGTACAGGGAGTTGAGCCGGGGAGCTCAACTCAGGCAGTTGGGTAGCTGTGTAAGGCACGGGAATATTTCCCCCTCAAAGACTGTTTCAAACAGAAAGGCACAAGCCCTCTCTCTTTTTTGGGGTCCAGATTAGTGCAAAAAAATAAGGCTTGCTCAGCTTGACAAGAACTCAACTTTCACTTAAGGCCTAACAAGAGATGTTACTGTGTGGTGTTTCGTTCCTTTCAGAGGCAACCAGTCATCTGGCCAAACTGATGTCAGTGAGGCAGTTATAACAAAGACTAAGCGAGGGCACCAACTTCTGCTATTTAAGTAGGCACATCATCTCTTCCTCTGTAGGTAGCTCCTCCTAAAGAGATCTGAAACTTCTGTCAAAGTAGAGACTGGGGTTTTTTTTTTTTTTTTTCAATCAACAAGCTTTTTTAGATCTTTTAAATAAACTTCACACATGCTATCTGTTACCCCAAATAAATAAATAAATAAATAAATAGTACCAGAGATCTATGTGCTACTTCTTCTGTTTGGCATTCCCTGCAATGGACTGGCATATGCCTGAGCCCTCTCCATTAGCCATATTTCTGTGACAAGACACAACCACTCTAATGTTGACTAACAAGCAAAATCTAGGGGTGGGGTGGGGACGACACACACCATAAAAAAAAAAAAAACCCAAAACCTCCCAATATACAAGTTTCTCTGTGAATGCTGGAATCAAGAAAGCATGGTATTTTAGAGAAGCATGCCATGGCTACATTCCTTGAGAGCTTATGAGAAAAGACACCGAATGAAGCATGTCCAGCAGCTACGGCGTTTGGAACTGGTCTGTCCCATGTGGATGCCTTGTTACAGACCTGCATGATGCCACCAAACTCCCACAGTGGGGTGGAAGCTGGGGTCCAGCTTTACTGAAATTGAGCAACAAATGGCAAAGACCAAATTGGGATTTATTTTCTGACTTAGGCTCAGATGCCTACAGTATTCACACACACATCTTACACATTAGCTACAAATGGTGATTGCCTCTAATTTTTAGACTATTGTCAGCTTTTAGATTCATCAATTTGATGCGTGTGCTCATTACTAGCTTAATATAACCCAGTCTCATTCACTCAGTGTAAAGAGCTGTGAACGCTGCTCTTCTCAGCTCTACAAACCCCAGATGCATAAACCTGTAACCTCAGAGGAGCTAATTAAGAGTAAAGGAAAATTCTGCAGCAACACTTTTCCTTCACACTCATACATGCGACCCAAGGTCAGGAGTGAAAAGTGAGACCCATAAGCACTCTCCAATACTTGTAACGTGTTTTGGCTTTTAATCACATTGGCAGAGGTATCAAGAGACACCAAACGTCCGTGGCATGAAATACGTGGAGAGCTAGACAGCTAACAGAGCTGTTGATAAAGCTTCTTGTACAGAGAAAGATTAGCTCTTGTAGTACCACTGAAGAGAATGGTTGTCACGGTTTGGGCTAGGTTGGCCTATAATAAGATGACAGATGGTCTCCCCCAGCCCTCCCTCCGAGGAGAGGAAAAGAGAGATAAAGAGATTTATGAGTTTAGGAAAAAATCTAAACTACTGAAATATTAATAAAGAAAATAATTAACTAGTATATATGAACATATACAAGACTGTATCAAGTTCCCAGGAAGTTGTCACCACCAGGCACTGGGGAAGTTCCAGACTGGTCTTGGTGGCTAATGGGAATCAGACTCCTGAACTCACTGATGGAGATCAAAGGTAGATAAACTGACAGGGTCCTCCTTATTGAAGGAGAACCCTTGAAGAGGAGCCGACCTGACACCCTGTGACCCCTCAGCTTTTATGCTGAACATGGCAGATGGCATGGAACACCCTATTGGACAGTTTGGGTCACCTGAGTTGTCCGCTCCTCCCCCACAGGTGCAACCCCTCCAACCGGGTAAACAACCCAAGTCCGTGGACCATGGCTGCCACAGCAACAAGTTTAACCAAGAGCCTGTCTCGTGGAGCAGAAAGTTGACTCTGCTCCACCCCAAACCATGACAACAGCATGCTGGTCATTTGGTTAAACCCTCCACTGGAAGCACTAATCTGTGCCAGGACTGTTTTTCAGCTGTGCCTATTTGAGCCAAAATTATCAGACAAAATAGTTATTAGTTGGCAGCACAACCTGTCACTAATTACGCTGCCCCATCAAAACAGTAGCCGATCCCCACACCATTAAGGGGGTCAAACATTTGGTTAACAGCTGTCTTGACAAGACTGGAGCAGTAGATGAGGCCCATGAACTAGTTATTTTGGCAGTGTAACACTGCTGCTTCTTTTCTAGCCTCCCAAAACCACTTGTAGAAGCAAGAATGCATCCTGTGCTGGAAGGTGATGGAGCAAGAGTATCTACCAAATGATAACGAGGGTCTGGTTAAGCAACTGTGTATATTTCCTCTTTTGCATCTGCTCACATATTTAAAGATAACACAACTCTCACACAGTAAGTTGTTTAGTATTCAGACAACGGATGAACAAGTCACAGGGTGAACTAGAAGGTTGCTGCCCCTGCAAGTTAATGGTATTGCTTTTGACAAAGTAATAAAGAAAAATGCTTTTGCATTTTGTGATGTGGACTTCAGTATGTCACCATGAAAATCAGACATTTAATAAGGTTAACACAGAACTTGAAAAAAAGTGTAATAACTTTAGAGAACAAACACCAGTGAGGAAAAATTAGAGAACTGGTAGACAACATAGTAACTCTTCAAATAACCAGATTGCCACTGGAAACAGTTAATGGATTTTTTATTTATTTATTTTTTTTACCCTCCTCTATGTTCTTATCACCCACTTGCCTTCTAGGGTCTGCAAGACAGGTATTAAAATTCTGGTGACCCAGACAACCATTACTCCTACCTTCCGTGTAGGCAATACCCAGTGGAGCACAAACTATACCGCCAAGGTGAAGAGCTGACAAAAGAATGAAAACTGGGGATGTGGAAAGAACAGTACTGTTTCTTTTTCAGTGTTTTGCTCTCATCTAAGTCTTGCTGTGATCATTGCAACAAAACCAAAGTTTACAACTTATTAGTGAAGTGGAATAATACTTGATAATAACATCTGAAACTGAAAGATCTACGTGGAATGAAACACCCAAGTACAGTGAGAAAAATCACAGCACTACCTGCAGCTGGAAATGCTCAACCGTTTTACCAGCATACTGCTAGCTACTGTGGGATGGCTGCAACAGACCTGGAAGCTCAAGGCTCCAGCCACGCAAACCAGGATGACAAGCTGATGAAAAGTTGTCAAAACATACGTTTCCACAAACCATTTCCATTTTGAGGAATCAGCATTTTCTACAAAAATAAACGGTCAAATAATTCCACACCAACTTCAACTAAGTGGAAATCCTTTAATGAAAACCTTAGCTCTTACTTCACCATTTAATGCAGTTTGTATCATTAATCTCCTCACATTTAGGCAGCAGGTCAGCACCTCTGTTTCTTTATAAACAGTTCAGAAGCACATTAGCGCTATGGGATTAGCATCTGGGATGCTGCAATGGAAAGGGGTGCTTTTATCACCAACATTCCTTGAGTCTGCCTCAGCCTCCTCCAAAGTGTTTGCAAAAGTCTTTCTACTTATTCTAGGTTTTGAAACACGTTTTTTCTTTTTCATTTCTCATTTGTCTAAATTGTTTGACAAGGAATGCTGCTATAATGAATGTCCAACAGCACAGCTGCCGCTTCATATGTTTTAAAACACAATCACAAAAAGCTGGCACGATGTTGGCCCAGACGTACACTGTTCAGACACACAGGATTTCAGTACCTCTTCCAGCAGGCATCTGAAGGAGTGGGAGGAGAGAAAAGGAAAAGCAGAGAACTGTTCTGTGCTCACAAACTCGTTAAATAACATCAAATGTCTTGAAAAAGAAAGTTATGGCAGGAATAGTGATTTCCCAAGATTTCTCATCAAAACAAACAAACAAAAGCCAAAACCACAACACACAAAGAAGAATCAGAAAGAAAATCCTCAGTCATCCATCCCTTGACAAATGTTGCAGTAAGCAGTGTATTTGCTCCATGAAACACAAATCATTCACTCCACCCAACTGTAGTGAGAAGGCAGACTGAACTGCTACCAAAACTCTTGTCTTTTTAGACACACGACACCACTGAATGTGTGATGCTTTTGTGCAGTTACAGGCTTGTACCTATTGCCATTTCATGGCATAGTCTTCAACTAAATCTGTACACAAGCATTCCTTACCTGAAGAAGTAAGGTCTGCAAGCTTGGATGATGCAACCCAACCATGCCATTTTGTACACACTGACTTTGCTTATGTAAAATATCTGTTGACGTTTTAAGAAGAATCACCGCGCTGTCTGGATACCTGTTACTTGGTATCATAGCCTGATTTGCTTCTAAACACAGGAGTTAAGCTTTCATCATATCAAGAGTTAACACACAGAAACCTTCCCATTGACAGATTGCCTATTTATCTATGCAAGTGGCCCGAGAGCTTTTAACTTTAAATTAAATGGCATCTGACTCTCAACTAAAATAGCCAGTTGCTAGGTTTCCTGACTTCATACTACCACCATTCCCCAGGCTGCATTTAGACCTGTGCTATACTGCAAAATCACAGCTCGTGCCCTTACACCAATTAAACACTCACCCTTAAGTGATAGCCTACTTTAGGCTTTGTGTAATGTTGTGAATTTTGAACTATCATCTGTGTGCTTAAAGACAGAGGAGAAACATTTCCCCTGTAAACTAGGCCACACATATTCCACAACCACTTTTACATGCTACAGCATCAATAGCCTTCTGCAGAGTAAATAATTTCTCACCACACAGCTCTCACTATGGTCTAGTTCGGAACACAGCCACATTAATGTCACACAACCCAGCCCAGCCCATATGACTTGCAGCGCTGCTGTACCCCCGCAGACCCCCTGCAACCTGCACCTGGGCTTGTTCAGCTGCACCGCCTGGGGAATTTTCGTAGCACCACGAGGTGACAAGACCAAAACACTTGGCTGCAATAGTTTTTGCCATCTCCAAGAATCACAAGATTCTTCTGACACAAGACCCAGATAAAAAGGGAGACACCTTGCGTTTCTTAAAGTCACCGTCTTCAAACTGTCCCGGCTTTAATCCGAGCCTGTGAACATGAGCAATTTGAACAGGCTCCCTACAGCCTACACGGATGAGATTTGGCCATCTCACACCTGAGGCTGCTTAGTTCGTTCTGCTCAACTAGAAAGAGTCAGTCAAGTGGTTCTATGCCATGGGCACACACGCAGCCCCATCCACCAGCTGACCAACCAGGTGCACAAGGCAGCAAATGCCTCCAAGCAGACTTTGGTTCCAATCTAGCAGCTACTATTTCTCTGTGTTGGTACACACATCATTCACACAATCATTCCACAAATGACACACTCTGGCAATGCATGGGCAACCTGTTCTAGTGTCTCACCACCCTCACAGTAAAGAATTTCTTCCTAATACCTGATCTAAATCTCCCCTCTTTCAGTTTAAAACCACTACCCCACCTCCTATTGCTTCAACTTAAGTGTTTCTATGCAAAAAGCAGCTAATTATATATTTTTTAAAAAAAATCACCTACCTAAACAACCATCTATGAACAAATATCTCAGTACAGTACATTTACCCCACTCAGTCACCTTGAAAATCGTCAGAGGCTGGGGAAGACAATTTCATAACTGCATACACACAGTGCTACCATTAAAATGCCAATTCAATTGGATGGTATTTTTCTTCTGGCAGCAACAAGAAATTTGTCTGTGGGATCATTCAGCTGACTTCCACTGACACGTTTTGCCCACTCTTACACTTCTGAAGAGTCACAAAGGAAAATAAAAGAACCACTTCTGTAAACAAATTCAATCCAATGCGCTCTGAAATACATCAAGAGTGATACAGACACACCACTAGGATGCAGATTAAAGGCTGAAAAAGCAGCGGAACTCTTAAAAAAAGTGATTGGCAAAACAAAAAAAAAAGTTTGCTTCCTTTCATGATATGCAAAACCAACTCTGCTTCTGATAAGAGGAACAGTCGTAAAGCATCTTGGTTGCAAAGAAGTGGTAGAAAGGAAAGAAAACAGAGCCTGGTGTTCCATGTGTTTTTGTGGAAAACACTTTATCAAGCCACATAAGTCCTCACTACCAGTCATTTTTATTTATATTAGAACCTTCTGTCTTTCCACTCCACTGTCATACCTTCCCACATCAACAGCTACCATAGTGCTAGACAAACTTAAAACTCTGTCAAACCTGTGAAGAAGAGACGAAGTCTAAAACTGAATTCTGAAACAACCCATAAAACTCTTCCACTATTAAACCACAGTTACCCTTACTGAAGGACAGTTCTGCCCCAAACCAGAATGCTGCCCATGCCCACACTACTGTGTCTGAGTCCCCTGGCTGACCACAGATTTTTAAGTTTTTGAGAAGAACTTCAAGCCCCTTGAATCCTAAAGAGGGTAACAAATAAATCCATGAAAAGAGGTCTTGGATAATTATGACACTTAAGCTCTGAATAAAACTGGGCATGGCCATTCTTGTCAACAGTTCCTATTGCTGAAACACTGAATAGGGTGTTGTAATCAAATTAACTATTTAACAGGGCATGTGAATTGCATAACTCAGCCTACAAATGTCTAGGTGGAGATTGCACCAGGCCATAAATTACCACTTCATTAACTTACGTGATTTCTTGTCATACATAGAAACACCACTACCTTAAAACTATTGTCTTTAGTTATGCAAAACAGGGTAATTTCAGGTGAAATTAAATCATTTAAGGCCAAAAGCTTTGTTCTGTACATAGTTTGCCTACAACATTTTTTTGTGGACTCCTTGGATACAGCAATTGTTGATACCATTTTATGATTTTCTAGCACTACGTTTATTTTTCTTAAAGACCAACAACTCTACAGTTAGCCACACGAAGAAAACACCAAAATATCTCTGTGAAGATTAATACACAGCTCCCCAGCTCTCGACAGCATTGAGAAAATAGATGCCAGAACTTAGTGACTTCATAATTCCAGAGGGACAGGCTGAAATGAAGAAACAAGTCATGCAATGTCTTCAAAGTCAGTCACAAAAAGGCTAACTGTTCCCATAGATTTTTCTTATTGTTTCTAAAAAAAGGAGTCAGAACTTTTCCATCAGAAAAACATTAGTCAAGCACTCACTGAACATATGTTTGACAAGCCGTGTCTTACATTCATGTGAACTTCTTGACCATAGTCACACCAAAGGAAACTTATCTAGAAGCAACAGAGAATGATAAAAATGGAAAGTCTAATGCTTCACCAGAATAATGTATTTGCAAGGAAGATGCATGTGCAAAAGGCAGACATTCTTTTCACTAAAAATAATAAAAATCAGCAAGCATAAAATCAACGGGGTACTTGTTCTCACTGCCTAGCTTGTACATTTTTAAAATTCTCAGCAAAACTCCATTTTATTAACTGGATTGGTGTATATACTTACATAGGGGACAGCAGCCATCCCTTACACCGTTTTAAACATGATTTTGGTCTTTCCTTATTTAACAGAAAGAAATATATAGAGTAAGCTTACTCATATCCTTTACCATCTCAAGGGAAAACTTTTGACGTTAATATCCAGCAGCTCCTGAAATGCAGTTTTATATAATGTCTAGGTCCTGCACTAAGAAAACAAACATTTCAGTCTGGGTACTGGAAGGCCACAAACTCTCTTTGTGCAAAAACACCGTTCTCTACTTAAGCAGCATACTCGACACTGCTATGGCAAAATAACAATTAATGCTGTGATTTTATCTGCCTGAGCTTCATGGTCAACCACAACAAGCCAGCCTGAAAAAACAGGCAGTTCATAAGAGAGATTCTAAGAACCATCTTTAAGACACTTTGGAAAACAGAACTTCAGAAAGAAAAACACTTAAAAGCCACAGCCCTAGAGGATATGCTTAATGTTTACATTATATACATTCCCTCAAAAAGCTGAACGTAAAGCATACTTTGAAAATTGAAAGTTGGAAAAGTGGGTAGTATACACGGTGGGGTCAAATATTGTGGAGAGGGAAAGAGAGAGGGGGAGAGAAGAAGAAAGGCACAATTCAGTAATCTTGGTAAGTATATGGGGTTTTTAAGGTCTCATCTTCCTCCACTTCAAAATGCAAATATTAGCTTTCAACTATCATTTTAAAATGCAGAAATATCACTGAGTACAATTATTCTTTGCAGTACTACTGACTTTTCCATTACTATTAAAAGAATGGGGTTTTTTAAGTATATTCACTTCATAAATTTACTTCATAGCTAACTGGCTCTGCAGATCCTTTCATGGGCACAATAGATTTATTTTTTTTTTCTTACTTGAACAGGCAATTGTGAATTCAGGAATGACAATCCCTAAACAAACTCAGTCTTGGAAATCAACAATAGAAGAGTCTTATGCCAAATAATTCATGAGCAGGAGCCTAAGATTAGACTGCTTAATCTGTAACATGACAGGCAGTACTCAAGTCAAGGTTTAAGTAGCAAGTAACTATCATAGATGACCTTCTATTTGATTTCAGGAGTGTTCTCTTCAAGCGTATTTAATTTTCAGGGTCATCTTCCTTCCTCTTCTCTAGCTTTAAACATAAGACTTCTGCTAGTCAATAAAAGAGCTGTCAGGCAACTTTCCCCAATATGACTACTTTTACTTGTAATTTTCATAAAGTTACTTTTAAGGGATCTTAAGAAGTTTCTCTCTCCTCCATATTCTCACCCATCAAAAAAACCATACTGATAGCTACTTCAGTCTCTCAGCTCCAGGACCACAAACTGCTAAGGAAGTATTTAACCTGGGTCCTACAAAATGTTCAGTACATTTTTAATTTGGAATGAGCAGCCCTGTCAACATCAACAGAGCAGTCACGAGTAACACGTGCTTACAAGGGTCACCAGATAGATCTCCGAAGGCTTCAGCCTCGAGAAGATCTACACCCAAACCAAGTAGTTTTGTAACTCCATTCAGTTTCCAATGGGTTGACTTCTGTAACAGATTCCATGCACTTCTTATTGGTAGATCATTTGCTGTTTGTACTGGCAATATTTACACTGGTGAACTCTACAGATAAAATATGCATACACACACTTACATATGTCAACAGCCACATATATGCACATGTGGGTGCACATTTGTAGTCCACCATCTTTACAAAGTCACATCTCTTTATTTAAAGTTCTGGCTGAGGTTATGTATTTCTAGGGCGCCACATGTCAAATTCTCTAAGGAAGCTTTTAATATGTCATTTAAAAGGAGGATAAAAGGACCAGGCAAGAAGCTTTGGGAGATTTTACAAGACACGAAGGTGGGGGAGGGGGGGTAGGGAGGGGAAGAGTCCCAAACTACGCAAATTCACAGTTCCGTCTCATGTTGTGTGTTTTGGAGAATCATAGAAGACAACTAATACTTTCACAGCCACATGAGAAATTCAGTACATAAGATTTCAACTTCAGATTATTAGCAGTTGTTTGCAGAGGGCCAGGCTTCAAAAGGAGAAGAGTGACAAAGAACTTAAATAGGAACCAGAGCTCAAAAATCCTAATCTTCCCACCCTGTTGCACGGGTGGCCCTTTGGCATCTGTAATCCTATTCTCACTGAAGAAAATGGGAAGACTTTTGTCTCTGTACAGCCTCCGGATGACCATAAAGTCTATCAAAACTCAAAAATCTCTGAGCCTTTCCTCCAGTTGTTCCTTGGCTCCATTTCAGGTATGTCCTGCTAGACATTTAAAAGCTGATGCACAGAAATCCTCTAGGTTCTGACGTGGATTTTCAGTTTTTAACCTTTACTGGCTAATTATCAGCCTGAGACCAGCTGATAGCATCTATTTTATATGAAGGGGGATACACGGAAGACAAAACATGCAACAATATGGCCATTAGACACAGTTCATGGCGAAGCTGCTCCAGGCAGGAAAACTGGGGACGGGGAGCAAAGAACCCCTCTTTATGTTTGCAGTTATCAGCAAAACTGCCCTTCAGCTACTTATTAAACAGTGGGCAAATTGCTCTGGTTACATAAACTGATGAGATTTCACCCATTTTAGTGAGGCTAAAACAAAAATATTAATGTAAAGAACTCTGGTTCGGAACTCCCAGTTTTCTCAGCCTCATTTATGCCTCGAAATAGAAGAACATTTTTATGCAAGGAAACAATTCTTCTCTAGCTAAGTAACAAATTTCTGTCAAACCTCAAGAACACATTGTACTTTCATGCTTTCATAGTATCCATCTCTTTAAATCCAAATTTGGTTTGTAGCTATAAAACGTTGATTAGGACTATATAATTTATTTAATGCTAAAGCTTTTAGTGGTTATGAGCAGCCATCAGACCTTTACTAAAACAAATCTCTGGTTTCACTACTGACTGCTTAGCCAAGACGTACTGCGCCTGCCAGCTCAACGATGAGTGCTGGCTTGAAGACCACATCCAGCAATCCTTCTCCTCAGTCAAGCAACTCCTTTTATGCATGTTTAGGGGCCAACAGAAATTCCCAGTCAGAACCTCCAGCCATCACTTCTGGCCACAATAAGCACAGTATTAAACTCTGTTTAAAACAGCATGCCAGGCTATCGCAGTAAAGCAACAAATTCTTTAGTCGGGAAAGCACAGTCAGATCAACACACAACCCATATTTTATACAGTTAGTTAACAGAGCGTTTGTGTGACATCTCATGATCAGGTGAAACACCAGTTTACTAACATACACAGGGCACAATAAATACAGACAGCTCTGGACTGTTACCAGCTGCTCAAGCTCCCTCAGATTTCAAGCATTTACTGTAAGAAACAGGCAAGTTTTGTTTTGCACATCCGAAAGCATTCTTCCAAGATCTTCTCACAGTCTGAGACCTACCAGAGCACACTACTGTATAAACAGCATGTACCTCTTGAGCAATTCTGCCCCCCGCCTTAATTTTTACCTCAGACTAACCATGCTTATATCTAGATCTAAACATGTACTTCACAGATTTATATCTTTAAATGTACACAAGAAAAATGCATGCTGAAAAAAAAAGAAGAAAAAGAAGAAATATCAAAATAGCATCTTTTATTTCAGCTTGCTCAGAAGCTTGACGGAGTTTAACCTAAAAGTTAGACAATAAGTTACAGTTTTACTCTACAAGTAAGTGCATTTTTAGTAAAAGAACCTTCTACTTGAGAATTAAAGATATTTCCATCCACCACTACAATACACAGCAAAAGAATCATGCAAGCTCAATTTGCAATACAGCTGTCTTTAATTTTAGGATAATTTTAAACAACCTGCTACAGCAGAGATAATACTTATCCTTTAAATAAGAAAAATAAATTTCACACTCACATAGATTTATTTGGAAAAAAGCNAGCTCAACGATGAGTGCTGGCTTGAAGACCACATCCAGCAATCCTTCTCCTCAGTCAAGCAACTCCTTTTATGCATGTTTAGGGGCCAACAGAAATTCCCAGTCAGAACCTCCAGCCATCACTTCTGGCCACAATAAGCACAGTATTAAACTCTGTTTAAAACAGCATGCCAGGCTATCGCAGTAAAGCAACAAATTCTTTAGTCGGGAAAGCACAGTCAAATCAACACACAACCCATATTTTATACAGTTAGTTAACAGAGCGTTTGTGTGACATCTCATGATCAGGTGAAACACCAGTTTACTAACATACACAGGGCACAATAAATACAGACAGCTCTGGACTGTTACCAGCTGCTCAAGCTCCCTCAGATTTCAAGCATTTACTGTAAGAAACAGGCAAGTTTTGTTTTGCACATCCGAAAGCATTCTTCCAAGATCTTCTCACAGTCTGAGACCTACCAGAGCACACTACTGTATAAACAGCATGTACCTCTTGAGCAATTCTGCCCCCCGCCTTAATTTTTACCTCAGACTAACCATGCTTATATCTAGATCTAAACATGTACTTCACAGATTTATATCTTTAAATGTACACAAGAAAAATGCATGCTGAAAAAAAAAGAAGAAAAAGAAGAAATATCAAAATAGCATCTTTTATTTCAGCTTGCTCAGAAGCTTGACGGAGTTTAACCTAAAAGTTAGACAATAAGTTACAGTTTTACTCTACAAGTAAGTGCATTTTTAGTAAAAGAACCTTCTACTTGAGAATTAAAGATATTTCCATCCACCACTACAATACACAGCAAAAGAATCATGCAAGCTCAATTTGCAATACAGCTGTCTTTAATTTTAGGATAATTTTAAACAACCTGCTACAGCAGAGATAATACTTATCCTTTAAATAAGAAAAATAAATTTCACACTCACGTAGATTTATTTGGAAAAAAGCTCTCCGATTTAGCAGTGCTCTTAGTTGCATAATCTCCTATCTTTACTACTTCTTGCTTGAAGTGACAGAGAAAACTTAATACAAGTAATACTTTATGCTGAAACATGGAATTAAGATATAAAAGTGAGAAATTACAAGGTTCCCATGATAAATGAAAATGTAAAGTNTTGAAATAGAGTGGTGTTAGAAGGATTCTAATTAAAGCATTAAGGTCCAGAAAATGTGTTACTGTTCTTTAAATTCCTACTCATCAGTCCAAGGAAAAAACGGTTTCCACATTTACGGGGGTTTGGGTTGTTGGGTGTTTTTTAATGGGGTGGGGAGGACGCTTTGGGCATTGGTTGGTTGGTTAGTTTTTTAGGTTTTACTGTACAACACAATTAGCATGTTTCAAGTTTAACATACAACTAACTAGACATAGACACCACAAATACATATTACATATACATTCTCACCCACACATATGCATTTAAAGCACACAATTTAAATCTAGGGTATTGCTGTAGAACAGCATCACTGGCCCAGCTGCTCCCACAGACAAGGCTCAGGTTTTCTCCTGCTTTCTTTTGTTATGAAAAACACCCACAACTGGAAGATGGACCAGAAACTTGACAGAGAGGCTACAGTAATACAACGAAGAGTTAAAAGGAGTAATTCTCCAAGCATCCAGCTGAAATCCAAAGCATTAACTTTTGCTTTGCTCAGCTTATTTTCAGGTCTTTTACGCACAGATCCTGGAAACAGTAGAATTAATACTGCTTCAGATAGAGGCCCAACTCACAACCCTGGCACGCTGACCGTAACGTGAATCAACTTCTCCTGTCCTGAGGTCACTGCACAAGTTATAGAAACACTCATTTAGGTATTTTATTAGGCTGCCTCCCAATTTAAGTCCCTGGTACGCCCTCCTTTCTTACTAGCTGCACTGCAACAGCTACATTTGCTTGACATATTACGTATAATGTATTATCCCATGACATTTTATCTGACAACTCTACAGAGAAGACAGTACTGAAATACACTCATTCTCCACAGGGATAGTCTTATTTTTTCCAGGAACACAGCCAAATAAAGATGATTCTTCTATAGACTTTTTTCTTTTTTAATCACACTGAACTTTCATACAGCTGAGTGCTATGATTTTCATTTTTAAAACAAACTTAATCCATAGTTTATTTAAAGAATATTATCAGTCTGTTCCAAATCATGCTAGCAAGCGAATTTATCGTCTTTCTTGAAGAAATGAGCCATAAATCAATCTTTTTTGTCAACAACATATATCAAACGACCACCTTCCTCCAAAGGAACAAAGGAGCTTTTCTGCTCCATTTTCTACAACACAGATGTTTTCAACTGAAGTTCGGACCAAACTTTAAACTCTAAAATGGACACAGTTCAATCACTCCCCGAAACAACGGGGTGGAAACCCAACCCACAACCAACCAACCTTAAGTTGATTTTAAATTAAGAAAACTTAAGATTTTCAGCATTCCTCCTTCCATCTGCACAATCCACAAGCCCATGAACAAGCAGAGTTGTTAATGATAAAGCCAGAAACTTCCACACTTCTCTTATCAACTGTGACTCAGTCTGAGTCTACATTATACGTTTCTACTGCAAATGCACTTTGTGGGGTGTACAGTGTCTTAGCCAACATTCTGCAGCAAGAACTGAGAGCATAATCTCAGTTTACGGCAGAAAGAGCAGGGTGTTTTGTCAGTAAAACTTATTTCAAAAGGGACAATAGTCACAGGATGAACAAAGAAAGTTTAAATCACAACTGCAATGAGCTTTATTCACTGAAGGCTAATTTTGCCAATGAATTTCTTATGGTGCGGATCTACTGTAACACACATCGTCTCTAAGGCTCATAATCATTTCCCCCCAAAAAATCCCCTCTAAAATATCCTGCCTTGAAATAGCAAAGAGATTATAAACAAAATTTTTTCTAAGATGAATTACAAAAATAATTTCTTGCAACAATTTGCAATTACTAAGCTGAGCCAGTTCTAGTGAGCAATCAAAAGCTCCTCTCCACCAAGTTTTACTAGATGTCATGGACTCCGAAACGATTTCCTGACAAACACCATCAAGTTTTGCAAATTGTCTCCGGGGGGGAGAGAAGGATTATTTTTTTGGTCCCTTCCCCAGAAACAGCATGGATATTCCTTTAAAGCCATTCTACTTCCTTAACAACAATGCTACTTTGAAATTCTCAAGAAAGAACGCAGAACCAACAATATATTAGATTATAACTCTCTGCTGTAAATTAATATGGCCCCTTTGAATTCTTGTTAATAGTTATTAAAAGTTGTCGTAGGCTTATTTTAATTTTTAAAACTGTGCGAACATTTTTTAATTAACATCTAGCTTGCAATGCTTACCAGAAGTCTAAAATCATGATTTTAAAAAACATTTTCCTTGTGTTCACTCAGCATAAAGTCTTATTCAAAATGTTGTTAGTAAAAACTTGTTTGTTCACAATTTATTTTTTTTAATAGAACAGGTCTCCATAGTCTAGACTTGGATGCTAAGTTATAATTGCAGGGACTGAAAATGCAGATAAACGGAAGCATGCCCAGAGACTCATCACCAGAGGTTATTCAGGCAGACCAGAAATTACTCTCTACTGTGCGATACTTAGTTCTAACTTATTAAACAAACACTGCATGCAAATATCTGAAGTATACATTAACACTTAACAGCAAGTGGCATAAAATTTATTAATTCTTATCACCCCTTATCACTGCAGCGCTGAGGTACACGTTCACGAACAGGCCCAATCATCCTCTTGAACGTTACCTTAAATTGTCAACACACTATCATTTAACACACCACATTTACATGTCTCACTAGAACAAGTCTGAAACTGAAGACACCAGGTGAAAAAAAAAACCAATAAACTTAGTGCTTTGACAAACACTGATGTTTCAGGATGCTACTGGCTTATTCACAGCTAAGTTGTCGAAGGAAAAGCTCAGCCCTCAACTGATGCAGTCCAAACTCTTGTTTTCTACCCCAAGCCCTGAATGAAGGAGGTAGAGATGAAAGGCTATTTTCAAACTTGCCTACAGCTAAAAGCATTTCCAACTTCAAGCCATCTGAGTCTGTAAGAAAAATGTTTGTCCTGCACAAACCAATTCTGTGCACTCTAACTTGATTTCTAGTAAGCTAAATCTCTCCCATCTCCCTCCACAAGGAAAAAACTAGGTAAAATGCCTGAAAATTAAATAAAATATATTAGTGAATGTATTCCTCCGAGTTCCTGGCAACCTCTGGCAGTAGCATGAGGATAGGCAGTCAGTGGTAGCAACACCTAAAACCAGCACAGCAAGATTTACAAGAGAGGTCACCTCTGCAAGCCTTCTCTCCGCTTTAAATATGTGGGTTTCTGGTTACCTTCCTTCACCTCCTCTTTCAGATGAGGCAAAAAGAGAGGAGGAGAAAGAAATTAACATTTTGAGCTCTGCAATAAAATGACACCTTTGCAATTTTATCACCTAGCCACATGGAAATAGCCTAGCATTGGACAAGAAACCAGCATCACGTGAACCATACATACTGAATCTCAAACAAACCTAGCAAAGTTTTGTAAAAGAGCTTTTCAAAATGAACAGCCTGTCAAGGAGATGAAAACAAAACAAACCCTAGGACCTAGAGTTAATATTGAACGCTATTATGGTAAGTGAATAGTGTCTGATCTTGTTCCCAGAAGCCACAAAGATCTTTGTCAGACCGAGAACCAAAGTCTGAAACACCTTATAACTTCAGAAACAGAGGGAATCATTGTAGGTCAGAAGCAGAAGATAGCAAGGACATTTCAGATGCCATGCTTGCTTGCAGGATGAAGCGCTGCTTTACAAACTGCTGGGTTTTGAGTCACACTGTACAATCCTGGCCAGGCAATCTTCTCTGATTTGTAGTCTCCCATGCCTAGTGATTTAGGTCACCCAACAGTCTCTGTGCTAAGATCATCCAGCTACAAGCGACACTGTTGCTGCATTTTAGAACTTCCAAGCTCAAGAGCCAAGGCAAGGCCACCCCAGATGCAGCATCGTCTGGACAACTTGTGCAATACTACTGCAATCTTTTGTGTTACTTTTATTATGTCACCAAAAAATACCTTTTGGTTAACTAGCTGTTACCACAATTTAGTGATTTATTTGCAACCAACAACATCTTCTGGTGTTGTTCATCTCCTTAGGTGAAGAAAGATTAAATACACATTACAAATCTACGTGCCAACACCACAGCAGTCTGCAGATTTCATATCAGCATAACACTTGCATATAAAAGTCACATATAAAATCTCAAAATTAACTCCTTAGTGCACAGGCCAGAGTACATAACAAACGATTAACTGATCTAATTAGTGCACTAATCCACTGCCTGTGAAATATGTTAGCAGAAGAGCAGCAGAAGGATTTCCAGCCAGAAGCAATCTGCTCAAGGGAAAGGTGGCATCAAGCAAAAGAAGCTATGAAGTAAAGCCTTCAGTTATTTGCATTATTTTGGGAATTTACATCCAAGGTGCCATTTTATATAATACTGACTTACATGTAAAGAAAACCCTCTTCACTGAATGGGTGAATACACAAAGAAATTCTGAATTTTCTCATTTTTACAATGTGTTTGCCCTAAATCAAAGATACAGTAAATGTTATTAGAACTGTCCATTTTCCTTTCCTTGTATTGTTGTTTAATATTTACCACTCAGCAACAAATCCTACCAGTTCCCTCATTTCCCATGAATCTTTTGTTACGATGTACAGATGTATAAGCCCTGTACTACAATTGCTTTTGTGTTTGACATGATCACATGGGAGTTTCTGACTTTCAACAGAAGCAAAAGAAGTAGGTCCATAAAAAAGAAAGTATATGTATTCCCTGCAAAGGTTTTGCATGAAAAAAAGTAAGAGAAAAGTCTGCTGGGAGAGGGGTATGCATTAGATCTGAAGATCTTCCCAAACTTCATCCAGAAATCAACTTCAGCTGTCATAAAAAGTGTTGTAGCTCTTTGTACTCTAATTCTATTCATTAACTAAAAACCTTCACAACCCGAAAGCCTTACAAGAGTTTAACAATTAAGTTAACTCTATAGAATCCCTTGATTTAAAACATGTCCTGAAAAGTAAGCAATTAGTCAGCATCTCTAGGAAGCACTTAAAATTCCCTTTGCAGTGAACAACACTTTAGAAGTGAGAAAAGCAAGTTGATAGTGCTTCTTATGAAGAAGTTTGATGAAGTTGTCTAAAGGAAATTTTTGGGGAACTGTAATAATGATAATGAAGTCTTTTCCCTGAGGACAAATGGGCTGTACAAATTGGAAACAAAAAAAACCACCCCACCACCAAACAAGAAAACAGCAGTACAAATACACAATACTGCATTTTCAAGCAGTACTCGATCAAGAATGTGAATAGATATGCCACTTTTTTCCATCATGAGTGCTGAAGCAGAAAAACTGTTTTTCCACTTGCTCAGCTTTCACGTGAGCAGTTCTTAAATCTGGTGCTCTCTTGCACTCAGTGGTCTAACACCTGGCCTTCCCCTGGCAAAAAGTCAACATTAAAGTGTCAGAGTTTGTGTTATTCCCAGATGTCGATCTTATTAAGAGGGTCTCACGTTTAACCCATCAGGTATAAACAGTTTCAAAAAGGATGACTAGGGCTGAGAAGCCTTACTGAAACTGTCCTGAAAGCCTCCAGGCTCACTTCAAAAGAAGGCTGAATCCCATTCCATCCTCTTCAGCTAAGGTCACTTCTCCTCTTTCCTGATACACAAACAGTATTTTATTAAGTACCAAGACAACTGAAATAGAAAGAAGTAAGTAAGTTGTAGTGTATGAATGTGAGAAATGAGACACTCAAACCTAAAATGTATATAGGAGATAACCAGTAAGGGGAGTCATTTTAGATTCTGATGGCTTCCTTGACAAAAATACCAGAGTAAAATTAGACTTGGCTGCTCTACCTCAGTTACCAACTAAGAAATAGTTTCCATTAGAAAATGTATTGTATTTCTCATTATTGATAGCAGACATGGGAAGCAAGTCTAACTTCTGTATGTCAGTTATACATATAACCTCACACACAATTAACAGATGGTTTTGGTTACCCAAACCAGTCATTTTTTAAGCACCACTACTGTTGCTGTAACATGCTCTGAAACTCCAACCACATCCCTCCAAGTATCACAACAGCACTGAGTAGTAACCTTCAGAGAACAGCTGGTGAGCAGCCTATAACAGATAGGTTACTAAAAAGACCAAAGCGTTGGTGAAGCACTTCATTTTAACTAGATAGGACACTGCCAAGAGCTTATACTCTTCTTTAGCTTTCATTTCAAGGTGGGCATTCCCACGTTTTCAGTAAAATAGACACATATTAGAAATACACATGTACACAGAAGCACAGATGACTAGTCTGGTACTTAAATCAACCTGATGGTGAAAGACCTGATGTATCTGACTTTATATCAACTACATTTGACAAACTTTACCCGCAAGTTCAAATTTTCATTAATGTTGACCATTGTGTAAATTTTGCCGCTAAATCATTCTTTTCATGAATCGCAAGAGTTTATGAAACTGTATCTGGAATAACCATCAACTGAGCATAACAGCAGATGGATTAGACAGCAGGGAAGTGTAAGGGGTTTTGCTTTTCCAAATTTAAGATTAACTGTTCTTAGATTCTTTTATGGCTTATTCCTACCACTATCTGCCAGGCAACACTGTGAAACCAAGTGACATTTACAGGGCTAAAAAATGTAAATATCAGTGAAAAAAGCATGCATATAAAAACAGTTTGGGGACATTAAAAAAAAAATTATTTATTTATATCCCTGTGCTGATGCCACCCTTCCACATATGTTTCAAGCTTTAGAGGAAGTTCTGAAATATAAACAGATTTATTAAAAGCTGAGAAGTTTTCTGGCATAGAATTGCATTAAGAGAACTTCAATTTTTGAAACTGCAAGTCAGAAAATTGATATATTACTTTATTGCCTTCCTAAAACATACCCTACAATTTAGGAAGCAAACTCTACAGAGATATGAAAGGAAAAATATTTTGTCCTTCAGTTACAATTGTTGGAGGCTTTGGGTTTTGTTTTTTTTTGCTTGGGGTTTTTAGTTTATTTTGATGAAGTGGTG
>VXBJ01002601.1:344658-361303 GCA_013400055.1 Nycticryphes semicollaris | reverse complement strand
GGAGTGGGGGTGGGAGGGTGTGTGATGTTTGGAGTTTTTGTTTAAGTCATTTTGTTTTAAATCTAGCCATATTGAAGTGTTTACTTCTGGGGCTTTAACAGTTCATCAATATGGAAAAAGTTATGAGTTCATTTTACCTTTGATCTATTTCATTTTTCTTTTTGTACTTTCCTCTTCATGTAACGTATTATGAAAGCGTGCAAGAGTACACAATCATCTAGTTTTGATTACGGTGCATATTACTATACATATTTGTAAAATACAGATATTCTTCTAAAAAAAGACTGACTGGCTTGACAACAGTTATTCCTAACTAATGAGAATCTCTGTGTCTCTCTGGCCACAAGCCGAATCAAAACCTCTTTGATTGTGCTTTTCCTCCCTTTTCTCTCTCAGTTTTGGGACAGTGGGTGGAAGGGCCACGAGCGTTACATCTTTTCTTGCATTCTTAAATGGTTTTAGAATCTAATAAAATAAATCTGCTATCATTGACTCCAATTTGTAAGTTATAAAGAGACAGGAAAAGCATTAATCCATCATTTTGTTATTTCCAAAACTGGAAATGTGAGTTGGCAAAAGAAACATCTTTCCAATTTATATATTGTCCAAGGCCTACTGAAACTGTGGAAGAAAGTATTTAAGACATGGTATTTCTATGAAGCTAGGAAGGAAGCCATGTTTTACAAAGACCTCCTGCTTTTCAAGGACAAGACCTAACCACGCAAGTTCAACAAATTATAACATAAAGAAGCGGAATCAGGTAAAACAGCCCTCATCTTTCCAGAGAAACAATGCCTTGATTTCTCCCCCCAGAAAGTTGACTGAAAACAAAATAATACATATAAGTGAAATGGCAGTATGATAGATTCATTTTCTTGCTTGTTCTGGAACAAAAAAGATAGCAAAAAAAAAAAATGTATCAAAACATTACAGAGCATCAAGGATATTCCATAAGTTTTTCACTTAGGGAGACCAGTTTCTTTATGACCAACGACTACGTCCACGGTAACCTCAAGCTAGCCATTTATGTAACATTACCAAAAATAGCACAGAATTTAGCATTTCTGGCAACCACAATTTCATCTCAAGAAGAGAACAATAAGATTACACTGCAAGTCACATCCAGGGACTGAAATGAGAGGTGAGAAGAATTAGACCTGTTCTAGAATGGCTAAGCCAAAGCGCGGGACTTTTTAAAACAAAAGTTCCCTGAAGGGTAGGGAGAAGAACCTTCGTGTAAGTTTTCTGCTTACGTGCTAAAAGACATCTCAAATTGTTATTAATACAGTGTATTGATTTCTCTCATTTCTTCTGTTGTTCCAATAAAGCATAAAAATCAACAATGAACAAAAAAAATCCGGCTCCTTGGCACTGAAGAGAGGCACAAGCTTGTCTAGAGGCAGCTGATGGTCTCTCAAGCAGATTGTATCTGATTCCACATTAGAACTTCTCCATTTCTGTTTATTTCCTGCACTACTGCCAAAATAATTTTCTAGTACTTTTCAAAATGATGGTTTCTAGTTGATCACAAACCAATAAGAATGCAATTTCAGGAGAGCAAATCACACTAACAGAAAGAGAAGCAAATAATGCAAAATGGCCTAGGATATCTTCAATAACAGTACCACTGCCTATTTAAAAAGCAGTCAACAAACAAGAAGTAGCAGATTTGTAATTATTTTGTTTTAAAAAAGACTTACCCTCTTGCAGGATCTAAGGCAATTGCTCTGGGTTGATCCAATTCTTGCCAAAACAAAACTTTTCTCAGTGATCCGTCCAAATTAGAAACTTCAATCCGATTTGTTTCAGAATCTGTCCAGTATAATTTCTCTCCCAACCAGTCACATGCCAGCCCATCAGGTGACAGAAGTCCAGAAATGACCACATTTTGTACACTCCCAGATTTATTGAATTCTGTTCGTTTAATGGCTTCTTCACTTACGTCACTCCAGTATATCAACCCCTTCACAAACACGAAGTCCACTGCTGCTGCGTCCTCTAAGCCACCCACAATCACCGTCGCGTTCTCCTTCCCGTTTGCAGCATCCACCAGTCGCAGATCACGTCGGTTTGCATACAGCAACAGTGGGGCAGCTTTAAATGGGAGAAATAAGGGGTGGGGGGACAGGCAGATATATTAACACCACTCATACTAAGTATAATTTGCACTATGATGGTGCATCAGGCAATAACTAATAATACAAGAAATTTTTTAAAAAGAAGAAGGTGGTGAGGGGAAATTTTGAATTTTGACTTAAAAGCACCAACTCAAAGCTTTTCAACAGTGCTACAACTCAAGATGGTAACTTCATAATGGGCAGCTCGTTATTCTGGGTTGTGCATTATTAAAATAAGATTAAAGAAGAAGGGAGAGAACAAAGAAAATGAAGGATTGAAGTGCCCAAATGACACTGTTCTATAGGGAAAGATGCTTAAATAAGAATCAGAAAGACAAGCTTAAAACAGTTTTCTAAGCACTCAGTGCTGGCCCACCCAAGCAAAGGTTTACGTTTGTTGGTTTTTGTTTGCTAGAATTTAGTAATATCCACCCCGCTTCTCTAAAAGCATAATTGATGTCAAGCTATAAAAGCCACCTGTATGTTGATGCTCTCCAAAATTATGTATGCTGCACGTTTTACATGTAAAATACAAAATTCATTGCACAGCACAGCATGAGAAGAACGTTGTTTTGCTCTGAGGCGGCAGAAAAAGCTACAGGAATGGACAACACTAAGTTCTTTCAAAGTCAGCTCTATCGCTCCTGTTGTCTAACACAAAGCCTTTATTTTATAGGCTTTATTTGCTTAGTCTATCAGTTTGCACAGTCTGTATATTTTTCATACACAACACACAAGATGACCAAAGAAAAGTAGTAACCATATAAACAGTTTCCTAAATGTAATATGGCCATTTAATTGCCCTTAACCATAAGCTATATATAACATTATGAAAATCCCAGTCTCATTCCTACTTGAAGAAAATGTTAAGAAAACTACTACCATTGTATAAAGCTGACAGTTACAACCTTTGAAAACCACTATCAGAAAACATTTCTACCTTTTCCTGTGTTTACTCAGGCACCATAGAAACAAAGCTGTACAGCAGCTTTTGGATACACATGAGGATTGGCATACTAAGTGCTCCTCTACCTGTCACCACACAAACTGAACAAAATTCTTGCAGATTTGTTCATCGGCATAGATGGACACATTAAACTTCTAGCAGGATATATGTCCTAACTGAAAGGCTTACGTTTATAGGACCAAAAATTTGTGTGGTTGAATAACATCAAGGGCTACACTGCAGAAGAGATACAGTTCCTTGTCCTTATATTAAGTAAGTTTATTACATTATTTTGCTATCTCCTTCCCTTCCTTGCATAATTTCCCACCCCCTAAAGATTTAAAATTCATCGCAGTAGAGTTTCTTGAAGTGCAGGTTGCTTATGACGAACACATTTTCCAGGAAAAAAAAGCATTCAATAAAGTGAAAGTAGTAAAAAATAGATATGCAACAAAACTCTCTACTTTTTAAAGCCTGCGTGCAATTGTAACCTCAAAAATCTAGTTAATAACCAGTTCAATGTCATCTAGTGCACCATAGGAAAGTGTGCAGCCAACTGGCAGAGCTCCCTCTAAT
The DNA here is from genome assembly GCA_013400055.1 of Nycticryphes semicollaris. Taxonomy (NCBI): domain Eukaryota; kingdom Metazoa; phylum Chordata; class Aves; order Charadriiformes; family Rostratulidae; genus Nycticryphes; species Nycticryphes semicollaris. Next base: position 357,664 of record VXBJ01002601.1, on the reverse strand, counting down.
AAGACAGCGTGACCAGCATTTGAAAAAAGGTAAATTCACACACAAATGAGTACAGGTCCCATTATTATGTGCAACACGGAGCAAGAGTGCCCATGCACACAGCATGCACTGAATTGGAACCCCAGGCATGTCAAGTGTAATCACCGAGGCCCGAAGACACTGCTGAGCCTAATACAACTGCATCGCATAGGCGATTCACTCCTGGCTGGTAGGCTCAGATCTGGCTGAGGAAGGACAGCAGAAAACCTCTTCCTTTTCATGAATGATGTAAGTTATTTGAATGACAGCTCAGAAGAAACACAGCTACACTTTGGATGCGTAGTTTCATGCAGATCGATTCAAAGCCACAACTTGTAACACATTCCACGGGGCTGGCAGATGAGGATATTAAGCTTTCCAATTTGTTGCGACACTCAGGAATGAAGCATGCATCACCAAAATAATAAAAAACAGGTTTGTTCCCCCGCCCCCTCCAACTCTTCCCAGAAAACACGAAGGCTTCAGTGTCCTATAAAACCCAATTACTAAAGTTGGCAGCATTAGTACCTGGTATTATCTTTGCCATTTACTTGACTCAAACAGCAATGTTAAAAGGAAAATCATAGCAAACTATCCCATCCTGCCTCATATAACTAATTTTAAGTAATCAAGACTGAACTCTTTATATATGTTTCTGTTTCCCTTTCTACAGACATCGAAAAATGCATATTTCATCTGAGACAAATGATAATACATTGAAGTACACATTTTGAAAAGAAAAAAAAAAATCCATCTTGGAAATCAACAACTGAAACAGCAGTGACTATTACCATGCCCTCTATCACCTGAGATGTCCACATGGAGTTAATTCTTCTAATTAAAGTACCCATATAGAGTAAAATTTATGCTTAGTTATAAAATAAGCCTTTTCTGTATCTACCATCAGGACAAACACTTGCTTAGAGAACACAAAAGTTACAAAAACTGAAGTTTAACACACTTGAACTGCAACAAAAATAATTTCAATCTTCAGAAGCTCTTGCCAATAATGGGTCATGAAGCCTTAACTGCTTCATAACTGATACTCACATAACACCTTCCCTGAGCTTACCATATTCAGTACTAAAATCCAGGCATTGCCTTTTTTGCCCTGCCTTTACAACTGAAATTCTACATCAGCAACCTTCTCACCACCACCAAACTTCAATTCTTGCAGCAAATATTTGTCTTGGCTACAGCTCTTGTCTTTCTCCCTAGCACACTGAAAGTTGCTAATCCCCAAGATACTTAAGTCTGGTTTCCCTAACCCTTGTTTACTTAAGTCTTGCTTTGTACATCTGATTTTTGAGCGTCTGATATTGGCTTAAAAATGCTGCAGCCCACGGGATGCAAGGTGATGAACCAGCACAAGAAGATCACATTACCAGCTAAAAACATTTTTTGATTTTTTCAGTGTTTCAGTCATGCACGACACCACTGGGTGCCACAAGATCAGTGTTACCTTCAACCCACTCATTCTCCTTCCCCAACACAGAATTTAGCCTGGTTCAAGCAATTAACATCATCTCATTTTCCCCAAACCCTTTTTTTTCTCTCATTCCCAGTCCCCCGAAATGCTGTTTTACTCCCTCACTTAGTTAAGGGCCCCTCCCTCCCCAAGCTGATTCAAATCATTACGTCAGTGAAAGGTTTGACTGGGTTAACAAGCTAAGTCAACTCAAGAAGTGGTCCAGCAAACTACAAAACTAACATAAGGCAAGCAGCAGGGAGCTGGAAGGGGGAGCAGCTCTCCCCCCTTCCACTGGCAGCCTGCTGTATCGGCTCAAGATGCGACTGAAGCCACATCCTTTCTCCCCAGCTCCACTTCCAGCTGTTGGTTCCCAACCCCTCTTTTTTGTTGGTGCTAGCACTTGTCCCACACCACAGTTACACAATGCAGGGAGCTAAACCAGCAGAAGGCTACCATGCTCTCCTTCCACCTTCCAAAAAAGGTTGGTTTTAGCCAGTTATCATCCCAAACCAGTTCAGAACAAAATCAGATAAACCTAAGCACTAGCACACCAGGGAGGACAGCATCAGTTTTGACAAAGTAGTTGAATCAGTTGCTTGTGAACTTCCAATTTAGGAACAGGACCAGCCAGACTAGAGATGGCCACTGAAAGTTGTGGCGAGCTGCCCCAGAATCCCAGTGTGGCCTAGCCAGTGATACTGGGAAACCACTCACATTGTGTAAAGAAATATTCATGCAGGAGTCCATGGGTAAGAAACTCATGGATTCTTTCATTGGAAGAAGGCATCCTTGAGCTGGGAAGAGAAAACTTCCCATCTGTTATAAGTCTTGCTGAAGAACTCTGAGCATCTAAAGGCAAATTCATACTGCCAAGCACACTGCCAGGACGACAGCAACCATGAGGACTGGAAAAGAGGAGATGCAGTGATGAGACATGCCAAGCAAATACACACTGCCCTGGACGAGGCACAGTAAGCATGAAGGATTTGTCAGATGCCTTGACGGAACAACACACACCCATGTTCAGCACAAGAGAGAAGGAAAAGCAGATAAATGGGTATAGATAATCAGCAAAGAGCATTAATTGCACCCTCCTCAAAACCATTCTATACACAGAAAGGACCTTTTCTCCTCTTTTCAGCTAACCTAAAGTACATTCCACATGCTAGAGCCATCCAAGGGCTGTTCAGATGGTAACTCAAAAGGTCACAGGAACAGCCCGGCTTCCCAGTCAATGAGATGAGTAACAACATCAGTCAAAAGCAGAGACAAGAGGCAGCAACAACGGCACTTGGATTCTGCACCAAAGTTCTACTGTTGCAGGCCTTTAGCCAGACAGGAACTTGAGAGACCAAGACATACTGCAAGACTAGCTGGTACAAAGGCAGGAAGGCATCCTTTAGCCTGCTGGATAACAGGAAAAAAAAAAAACTTCTCTTGCTAAAGAGCTAGACTGATGGAGGCAAAAGAATGAGAGGTGAGGAAAAATGGAGGACAGGGAAGGATAGATATACCAGGTCCAGGCATAAGAAGCCAACAGACTTGGCAGAATGTAGCAAAAGCACACACAACAGAAGTACGCCAAATACTCCAGCATATCAGAGGCAAATAACTTTCTCAATGGCAAGCATTGCCCAACAAATCACCCTGTTGGCAACAGAGCCATGGGGCCAGCAGTTGATGATTTCCGAATTATCACAGCAAGTCTCTTCTCAGTGTTAGGTAGCACATTCACACTAATCTACTGCCTCAGCAAAAGAAAGGTGGCTCAACTCATGTTACCATAACACTGACTCTTCTATTCTCAAGTTCTCTCCATTGCAGTCTCATGGGGATAAAACACACCGTGTTGACTGGCAGTTGACATCTTTATAACTTAATATGCAGAATCTATCTTGCTGACAACAGCCTGGGATGAACAGAGAGCCATGCTCCCTGGTCAGGCATCTGCTTGCAGCTGCTACTACCTTCTTCCATTACCCTGCTGCTGACAAAAGAGAAACACCAAGTGACAAGAAAATAAAGGTGACCTGGCAGCAGCACAGTACACTCTCCTGGACCAGCAGCAGACTCTGGAAAGCAGGAAAGCTCAAAGGGATGTGTGACCAAGCAGCACCATTATCCATATTAATGTCTACAGAACCTCAACATTACATTTGTCTTTTCCTCAGGTGTCCTCATAACCTTTCTTCAATACTCTCCCAGTTTCTCAGACAGTTGTCAGAACAATACACAACACTGCAGATGAAGTCATACGAGTTCTGTGCACATTGGTGGTTCTTCCCTAGTCCTACTGGAAACACCCATGTTTAAATCGACACAATCTGTTTAATGAAAAAGTTAGCATGCATGGAGACTGCTGCAAAGCACCTCCTGTCTGCAAGGTATGTTTCTGACAGTTCTCCCAAGCACACGCCTTCTCTCATGCAGAAAAAGAAGTCTGCTTTTGCTGTATACCAATTAGAGTCCCACATCTGAATAGGGATGATATTTTTGCAATCCAAACTCAAAGCCATGTGATGACAGATAAGACGACCTGATCACACTGAAACAAAACACTACCCTTCATACCTTCTGGCATCATTTCCTACAGACCTTCTAATAAAAGAAAGCAAGCAAATCAAAAGACTCCATCACAGCCCTCATAAAATTGTTGAAAGTGTGCATTGCTTAAGACCCTCCACTGAACCAGAGCACTGAGACATGAAATTGTGATGCTGTGGCAGAGGTGGCCCATTTCCCCAAAGCCTAGAAAGCCTAAAGGCTGCAAGATACACCTTGTACACCCTGGCAAGCCGTAACAAGAGTGCTTTAAAGTTTGTTGCTAGTCTGGAGCCATCACAGTTCACGAGCTGCTCCAGCCTGGACAGCATGCACGTTTGGGGGTGCATATCCACTCAAAAGTAGCCTGGGAGCTCTTGCCCTCAATCATGATTTGCCTATGTAGATGGAGGACCCTAGTTACACTGGCACAATTACTGGGAAGAGTCAGTGGGAGTAGCCCCAGCCAAGGGGTCTCACCCAGATTGCTAACAGTTCCACATGGACCAAAAAAATCCACACCCTGAACAGCAGCACAATGGTTTACCTCTAAACTAACACAGTCTTCTTCCACCTTGACAAGTTCACAGGCACTAAGCTACCCTTAGACAACTTTCATCAATTTATCCAAGCTGGCACGCCTACTACTTCAAAATATTTCTTAAGTCTGTCAGGTAAACTACTCATCAGGTGAAGAGCAAAACAACTTTTAAATTTATTTATGCTGGTTTGCGGCAGGGCTTTTTTGTTTGTTCAGATTATTGAAACACTATCAGGAAGTTGGTGTAAAGCTTTAACACAGAATTTAGCACTAAAAACCCCAACTGGAGGACAGAATGACCCATAAAATAGAAAAACTTGCCAGCAGTGATGAGCACACGGCAAAAGTAAATGACAGCCCCCAGCTGGGACCAATTTTGGGGTGGGGAGCAGCAGTACTGCCTTGAAGGTTTATCACATTTTCATCCCCATTTCTCTGCAATTCTTCAACAAAGAACAAATCAGCTATCTAATGGTTTCTTTGTGGCATACTTGCCAGTCCAAGCTTGGTGAAGGAACATATTTGTCAGTTCATCCATCATAACAAATCTTGATAATAAAACACGCCACATCTTTAAGTAGTGAAACAATTTCACAGATTTTGTTTCTCATGCAGGTAAAATACTTTCTTCACAACAAGACAGTATCAACAACTTTGCCAAAATTTGAAGGATGCACACTGAACTAGAAAATTATTTTCCAAGAAAATTGAAAGACAACACTCACAGTACAATTTTAAAACAACTTTCCATCAGTCAAAGTAAGAGTTCTCAAAACAAAATCATACTTTGAACAGTCAAATTCGTAAGAGCATTAAGTTTACTGCAGACTAATTTGAGAAATAACAATTCCAGTTCAAAAGAACAGTTAGGGACTGTTTTTAAAGGATAAAGGAAGATGTGCACAAGCTTCACAAATTTTGAAAATTATTGCACATTTGATTGGGTTTTTTGAAAACACAGATGGACATACATAATTTATTTTTTTAACTCTCAAAACTGGTCACATTCCAGCACTATTAATGTCAAGCCCTCAACAGGCTTACATTAAATATAGTGACACATAAGAAAAAAAAAAAAAAGAAACCAAACAAAAAACATAACACTCAAACACACATACAGGATCCCTTGAAAAAGATGAATGAACTGGTCTTTTTCGTATTGAATATGACTCATTTCTGGTAATGCAAGAGAAAAAACAACAACAGAAACACAAATCCACCCAACCTAGAATTATTTTACTTATGAATTTTACTAATACTTACAGGGTAAAGTCTAACTGTTGAGCCTCAGTTAAGTTTGAGTTGGTAGAACACCACTGCCTTTTCCAAATGGATGTAGTAAGTCACTACAAGGTTTACAAATTCCTTCTCTTCTACTACTCTTAATATTCCTACTCTATTAATCCATGTGTAGACAAGGGGATGTTTGGATGTCCAGAGTGTTAACATTTTAATTAACACTAATACTATAGGTACAAGCAAGAGTACTTTGACAGAACAATAGAGGGGAAAAAAGTCTGAAATTCTGTGATATCTTACACTTCTGTTACCCTCCACATACCCTTAACTTCCACAATTCAGGCAAACACTTCAGCCACCTTCTAGAAGCCTGAACAGCTTGACAGTGGACAAAGGAGAATGCTTATTATTGAGGAGTTCTGGAGGCATAAACAAGTTTTTCTAATAATAATAAAAAAATAAAAAAAACCAACACCAAACCACAAACAAACAAAAAACCCCCAAAACATACAAACTATGTTCTTCCTCTGGTAACAGATCGGGGCGAGGGGGGAAGGTTAAGAGGGAAAATATAAAGGAGAAAATGACATTTCAGTATCATAGAGAAGAAAAACAAATTATTTTTGATTAAGCAAAATTATATAGCTAGTTGGTTGAGATTTTTTTGTCTCAAATATGATTATTTTTCAAATCTGACATCAAGAGCTCACACATGGCCCTCATAAACAGAATTAAAACTATAATCCCATTTCTGCCACATTGATTATATCACGAGGGAGTAATTCTATTTAGGTAATGTGATCCTGTAACAAGATACTAAAAAAATCTGTACGAATGTTGCCATTTTCCACGTCTGTTTGTATTAGAAACACTTTCTTATTGTTCTCTCCATATAAATAATGAAGCTCAGAAAGCATTCCGTCTTTTAAACTGACATGCTTCTTTCTGCAAATGGTTTATAACATTTTGCAAAGGAAACAAAGTACTACTAGCTAAACCATTGCTTCTTTTAACCTACACTTGGAATGGTACATTAGTAACAATGTATTATAAAATCAAATGGTGAAAGGTATTACAGTATTCACGCTGTATTATAGACTGTTAGGTTTGACTCCACTTCAAAATTGGTGGGGGACTGTGCCAGTTATATTGAAATAGAAAGGCCTGTAGCCAGATCTCCTGCACCAAGAGACAAAAAACCCACCCCATTTTCATAACTGTCTCAGAGGAGAACATAAGGGAAAGGAGAAACAACGACAAGCTCTGTTCTGCTTGCAAACACTATCACTGTGTTCAGACCAAGTTCTGTCCAAGTGGAGCAAATATTGAGCCTGTTCATGCTGTAAATCTCTTGTCATAAATATTTATAAACTACGAGAATATCTGGAGAGCTTAATGAGACTCTCTGTGTCCACTTGCCTGCCAAATATATAAATGAGAAAATGTTACTTAACGTTTAGGATGTCAATAACCAGCATATTTTTTGTGTACAATCCATTAGAGATGCAATGCTTTCCCTTTCCAAGAGCTCCTTTGTTTAGAGTGCTGTGTATTCGGTAACTCTGCAAGTGGTATATACTCTGAAACTACACAAGTGAGGTAAAATTTTTAAAATTAAAGGTTATTTTCAGAGACTGTATTTCTTTCACCTAACAGCAATTACCCCTGGAAAAGCCATCACTACAAAGCACTTGGCACTGAAGAAGTGAAGTGCTCACTATATGCTCATCCTAAACCTCATGTCCACACACGAACAGTCACCCTTGGTGAGCCATAGCATTTACGTTCAAGGGCTCAACTTTTAAGTGAGTGATGACAACTGCTTTGTATGAGGAATATGGACAGACCATCCCTGAAGTCTGCAAGGCAGTTGCATCGTTCTAAGGAACTCACATCACTTAGTGATAAAAGTCCACCTGTAGGAAATTCCTTACCAAGTAAATTCTGCCTCACTTGGCAACAGCTGCCTTCAAAGGACAAACAACCCCCTCGTGCCATCAAAGAAGTGGGTGGCAGCAAAGAATTTCATCAGCCACATGTAGTTTACTAACCAAATCTCTCTCAGGTGAGCTGGCTGAAGCATGAGGGCTCCCCAGCAGGAGAAGTGGGAGAGGAGCTAAGCATGCTCCCAGGCATGGCAGAGCCACCGGCTCAACCAGAAGCATGCAACAAAGCTTTATTAACAACTACTTTTCTGGTGCCACTCGACAATAACATGTACCCCTCCCTATAGTACAAGGAAGTGGACTCTTTTGAAGAAGCCACCAGCAAAGCAACCCAAGTATTTAGCATTTCATAGGAAATTAATGAGGTTGAATATGCTGGGGACAAAGAATGTAGTGTTTAAGTCTGCAGACTGGCTGCCAGAGGAGATGAACGATGACAAATCAGAAACTGAGACCTGATTCTCCCTGTTTTCTTCCCCTACACCACTCCCTCAGAAGGGAAAAAAAAATAAAAAAAATAAAATTTTTGCTCTGCTGGAATTGAACTAAAAAGTAAATCCTGTGTTACGTGCACTGCAGCAGATATTTTTGAAGCTGGCATTTTTGAGATGCGACATCATCATGAAGGTGGATTACAGATGTCCAAAGGAATCAGATTTCTCCAGCTTCCAAAGACAGAGAGTTTAAAAGGTTCCTATGCTCCAGATCCTAACCTATCTTCCTGCAAAATAAAATAAAAATAAAATAAAAAAAAAAACCTCTACAGATTCTACAGCTTCTAGCCAAATTCCTTACCTAGAACTCAGGGAATGTAGATGTAATCCATTCACCAGGGAAAAAGGAAACATGAATATGGTTAATGCCCTTCTAACTAGTATTGGTGTGAAACATAAACAAGGCTTTTCACCTGAATACCTTTATATAACTCCCACTGAAGTACACAAAAAGCCCACCATCTGCATACACCTCTGACCAGGCACACACAGCTTCACCCATATTCTCAGAACGTCCCCGTATCTTTAATGCACCTTGTCAAAAACACTTCATCTTACCTTCAAGACATGGCAAATAAATTCCATCAAACTTTCCAAGTCCTAGCTCTTCAGTTTTAAAGAAAAGCTAAAGCAATCTGATGATAAATGAACTATATCACAGAGATACAATTGCAAAAACTATTAAAGTAATGGTGGATTTTGTAACACCTTAGATCACACTAATTTTAGACTGTTCTATGGAGAGATGAAAGAAGAAAATGCATTGGAAATCACAGCAGACAAAGGCACACTGATTTCTGAGGAATCACACAGTGAAAAAAACATGACTAGAATACAGTTGATTCAAGTTTGGGTGGATAAATATACCATAATGATTACAACAACAACAACAAAAATATTTCCAAGTCTCATTACCAAATTTAAGTATTGTACAGTCCTAGGTGAAGAGACTTTTTGCCTAAAGCCAAAAATATAGCTCCAGCTGGAAACTCCAAAAGTAAAAAGCCTATTCCTTGTTCCCTTCTCTGACTTCTAGTAGAAAAATACGTGTAAACACCTCCAGTCACAGCTTTGCAAGTCTTGAACATTAAGTTTTTCTAAACTACATGCAAATGAGTCTATCTAAAAAATGTATAAAATAGCAAAGAGAATCCGCTTATCGAAAGCAAGTAATAACAGATTAAAACAAATTAAACCAGTAACAATATTAAAACAATAACACATTAAAACAAACACACTTCTGAATGTGCAAGAGGGAAGCAGTAGTTTTAAATTGCCCATTACCAAACAGGTATTTTCATTTCTTCCCTAACTGACCTCAAGCACAAAGGTCTGCAACGTTCAGCACGTCTGCACAGACATCAGTTATGAGATTCTTATTCAAACAAGAGCTTTATGCACTGCCTGCATGATCAGAGTTTAAAACCAAAACAAAACAGCAACTGCATGCTGACTGGAGAGTTATTTCTGGAAGAAAAGTAAGCCATGAATACTTGCAGAGGAAGAATTCTCTCTTTATCACTTATTAAAAAGTTGAAACCTCAGTTTCACACTTTATCTGTAGCTCCCCTGACAGATGTGATGCCACTGCTATTGCCTCTTTGCAAACTGTCAATTATCTAACAAGAACCTGATTGGTTTCACAGCTGTCATGAAGAATACAGCAAAGCTGCCACGAAGCAGCTCTCACACCTCCATATGTACCCTCAGGGAGAGGCTTCAAGAAGCACTGTTGATGGTCAGAGAGGAGGAAGCCCAAATCCTCAAATCAAACCTGAAAGGGCTGAGAGAGAAGAACACAGACCAAACTGTGACGAGGGTCAAGAGGTACCAGGAAAGTGACTCCTTTCTTCCATCAGCCAGAATATGAAAAAAAAAAACCCACAACCACAGAAAACTCTCGTGACAGTAACCTCCTGTCTCTTAGAAATCCAAATACCTTCTCTGAAAACATCAGTAGGATCTGCCTCATCGCAGTCCTTGGACGACTTTGAAAGACAGGCGCCTTGCCCTGAGCTGTATTTCTGGCTAGTAATGGCCTGGTACTTCTTTAAGTCCTTATTGCCCTGGAAGGGCACTGTGTTTCCAGGTTGCCAGTTTTATTCCTTTCCAGATTGGTACACAAGTTTATCATAGTTTTCTTAGACTAATGACTACAGTTCAGCTGTTGTAAATCTCTCTCCATTTTGTTTTTTCAAGTCAATGAGGACAGGGGGGCTAGTTCTGTAAGCAGAGAGGATGCTGCAATCCACAAACATACACTATGATATTTTCTGAGTTTCAGTCTCCAGAACTGTTGGCTTGGCATCCTTCACAGCACCAAATTCACAAACCAAATAGCAAACTTCATAACTTCACCTCTACTTTCATGTATAAAGTTATTCCTAGTCATGCTGGCACTGCCTCTGCCTCATTAAGGAACTGCTGACACCTTCTGAACTCAACACATCTTATTCAAACCAATTCTACTTGCCTAGATGTTGTTTATTAGGGAGGATGCATGCATTAAAATTTGATTTTTGTTTCTAGAAAACAGCTGTTCCTGCTGTTCTATCTAAGGTAACAATTAGCCAGTAGGAAAATTACTATCCTGTCACAAACGGAAGATTATGACTTGAGGTATGTGATCAAACAGCAGGAGCACAAGAACACAGAAGAAACAAAAATGCTGTTCAGATACAAATGTCCCTGGCAATAGGCAAAGATGAGAGACAAGAAAAGAAATGACAGTCTGGACGGTTTGTAAACTGAATGCTTCTTCAAAGTGTCTTATTAAGCGTCATCCACAAAAATTTGCAAAAGGACATATTTCTATTTTGAGACTAATTTGAAGAAATTATGTGATGTTACATATGACTGATTTCTGTGCTGTCATTTGAACTAGACTGAAGAGCAAGTTAGAGTCAAACGAATTGTTTATTAAGAATGGGTACAATCATTACTTAGTAAAATGTACTAATTCAGAAATTTTCTCTCTATAGTCCAGGCATAACTTTTGAAAACTGGGGCTTAATCTCCACAACAGGAGTACGAAATGTTACACAGGCCATTTAAATAAGTATATTTGTATCTTTGCAAACAGGATACAATATGGCAAACAGATGCATAGGAAAGAAAAAAAAAAAAGGGTATGGAGGAGAGGAAAATTTTTGTTTTCCCAGTACTGAGCAACTGCAGACTGGGCAGTTACTTCAACCTAAACAACATTTACTCTAGCTTTCATCCAAGCACACTAATGTTGATGAATTTTCAAAATCAAAGCGTGGTTGATTGTTAGCAGTTAACTTCTTCCTCCATCTAGTATGCAAAAAATACAAGTAAACAGCAAAATGATTGATGCAAACACCGCAGGTTAATTTCTTCCCAGACAGAATGAACACAGGGAAATAGTTACTGCAGTCAAGTTTACAATATTAAAAAAAAAATAAAAATTAAAAATACTCGGTTTTCTTACCAAGTCTGCCCTATATGACAAGAAATGTTGTCTCAGAGGGCAAGCGGGATGAAAATTCTCTCAACTACGTGAAGTGACATCCCCTTTGCAAGGCACTCGACTGCCAGTTTAAAGCCGTATGAGCAGCCGCGGCAGTTCACCAGCGAAACACAAACTTCTCTCGAGTCCCAGCTGAGAGGAGCATTCATCCCTCTTCTCTCCAGCTCCGCACGCTCGCTTCGCTGCGAGCAGCCTTGGGGTGAAAACACCCAGTTCTCGGGAGCTTTCCAAACCCAAACCCACCCCCAACACGCCGGATACGTGGGGCTCCGCTCCCTCTTATCCCTCCCCCCCCCGCAACACACACACCGGGCAGGATAAACCCCCCACCACGGGGAGGGGGGGAAAGGAGGGGAGCCCGGCCACAGTATCAGCGGCACCAGCCTGACACCGGCGTGACCGAGCTGCTGCCCACCACCGGCTCCGGGGGTGCGGAGAGAGACGGGGACGGGTGCGTTAGTTTTGGGGGGAGGGGGGCGGGTTTAGAAACAAAACAAAACAAAACACAACACACAAACTTGAAAACAACAATGGGGCGGCGAGAGAAGTGGCCGCTAGCGAGGGCGGGCTGCCGGGCCGAGGAGGGGGAGGGGGGTGGTGAAGTTGCTGTGGAGCCGGGGAGGCCGCGGGGGCGGGGAGGCGGGGTCGGTGACCNCGAGATCGCTGCCCCCGCGGCGGGCCCCGCGCCCCGCCGGCAGTCAGGCCTCTCCCCTCCCGCACGCCCAAACATGGCCCCTTCGCCACCAACCCGGCAACTTTTCCACCGCTGTCCCCCCTTCTTCTTACACACACACACACACACGTACACACACATACACAGAGCCCCGCCGCTCACCTCTCATCAGGGAACAAAAACTGCAGGCAAGTAGGCTGCGCAGGACGGCCCCCATCTTCCCTTCCCTCCTCGCTCTCACCGGCGGGGAGGCGGCGGCGAGGAGCAGNGCCACTTGCCCCGCCGCGCCGCCGCGGGAGCGGGCGCTGCCCTCCATGCCGGCCGCCGCCTCACCGCAACCGCTGCGGCCGTTCCCCCATCCACCCCCTCCGTTCGCTCGCCCGGCCTCCGCCTCCGCCGGGCTCGCACAGGCGCAGGGATACAGTCCTCCCTCCTCCTCCTCCTTCTCCTCCCCCGGCCCGGCCTCGCCTCCCCGCGCCGCACCCGGACGGCTCCCGGAGCAGCGCCCGCCCTCCCCCGGCACCTCTCAGGAAGGGAGGGAGCGGGCGCGCAGCCTCTCTCATACGGACAGCCTCACTCACTCCCTCACT
>VXBJ01002601.1:314801-344639 GCA_013400055.1 Nycticryphes semicollaris | reverse complement strand
ACACACACACACGCTCCCGGCCACCCCGCGGTTGACAAAAGCCCGGCGGGGGAGAGTGCGGGTAGGGTGGCGGTGCCCCACTGCGAGGTGCCCGCCGGGGGGCAGGGTGAGGGGGCGCGGTGGGGGGACGACCGCCGCTGTCGCATTCCAGAGGGACTACTTCACTCCCTCCGCCGCCTGCGATGAAGCCCGCGGAGCAGCACCGGAGTGGGGAAGGACGGGACTACTTTCTGCCACAGAGCAGAAGCGGCGGCACAAAGGCGGCGGCTGTTGCTGCTCCTCCTCCTTCGCCAGGTGAAGGTGGCTGTGGGTCGGCCGGGTACTGCGGGACGCCTCCGGGCTGCCGGTTTCTCCTTTTTTCCTTCTTCGAGTTTGCCCGCTGTGAGGGGCACGCTGCTATCTCTGAGGTGAAAGCTGTGAGGCCGGGACGGGCCGGTCTGTGGTGGCCCCTCGACCCTTCCCCAGGGCCCGGTGGTCGGGCCAGCCGCTGGCTCACAGCGGAGTTTAAATTTTTATCGTCCTGCGCTGCCGGTTGAGTTAGGAACAAAACTAAGGGGGAACAGGATGTAGTGTTAAGGGTATGTCTTAGTGGTGGGGGAGAACCCTAAACAATATGATGGTAAAATGAACTTAAAATTAATACTCTCAGTGCGGAGATTCAAGAGCAGTCTCTTAATCTTTCCGACAGCCGAGCTAGCTAGTACCTTATCAGTAGGGCTTTCTGCTTGGCTGATGTAATAAGGTGTGATATTTCCCAACGCTTTTGGGGATGGTTTGGGGGTTTTGTCCCCCTTGCTAAACTAAATAGAGTGAGCTGGGGTTGTGTTGCTTGGAGCAGTAGTTGCAAATTTAAAAAAAAAGAAAAAGTGGCCAACATACCGTGTTTAAATATAATTTACTCTTTTTTTCCCCCTATTGCATCCATGTAACCGCACTGGTTTCTTTCCAGAGAAGCTAAAAAGTTAGGATTTTGTAATATACCCTCACTTAAAAAAACTTTCCCTCCTCACCTTCTTTGTTCCTAATAAACATTACAAAATACAGCTTTCTTGCATTTTCTCTAGATTAGAAAATCTACTTCAGGTTTTCTATAAGGCGTATTAAGTCTAAATCTCTATGTCACATTCTTCATAGAATATGACAGCTGGTTAGTAAGATAATGATATAAGGAAGAACAACTTAGAGCAAAATTTGAGATTCTTACATTCAGAAGTCTTATTTTCAGGATTATTAAAAACTTATGGAAACATTTAACTTTTAATTTCATATTTGTTGAACATATATTTTCATAGCTTTTCTTGTGATTACAGTAGGAGATAACATCTGGGCCAGATTAAAGGCCCAGGCATTGTAGACTGATTCTTAATATCAGGCTCTTGGAGTACTATCATAATATCGGACTCTCAGCTTTTACTGGGTAAAAACAAACAAAAAAAAAACCCCAAACCCAGAGCTTTTTACAAAAAGAACTTTATTTTCAACCTTCAAGGTTGCAAAAAGACTTGTTGAAAATGTAAACAGTACAACTCAACAGCAATACCTGCCCGAGGCCAGGTCTACATTAGAAAATGTTGTCCTTGACTCTCAGCCGGATGAAATAGCCTCCTCTGTTACTGCACTGTCAGCTGGGAGGATTAGCAAACTCGGAGCAAGATCCACAGGGATAATGAAGGGGAAGGGCTTCCCATGCAAAAATGTACCTAGACAGTAGATTAACCCACGCCTAACCCTTGTTGCCTCCACTACATTTTGTGGGAGACGGCAGCAGGAGCGCAGTTACATTTATTTTCACCATTTAATTGTAATCAAAGAAAAAGAGGTTTCTGGGTTTATTTTCCTTATACTGTACACTATATTGCACTGTCTGTGATTAACCTCTTGTGGCAGATCTGTAATGAATTCCTCATATCTTAATCACATAGTGCACTGCATCACAACACATTTCTTTATATGTTGTTTCCTCTCGCATCATGCCTGTTTTGTTGGAATCACTCTGGTGTCATGACTATCTCCCTTGGGAGCCTTGGTCCTCTGCCTGGTTGCTCTTACTCTTAAAGACGTCTTCCCTGCTGTCCAGGTTGACTGGTTTTATTTTTATTTTAGCTTTCTAATATCATTTGCTGACACTCCTCAAACTGGTGCATAATTTGAGCTCTTTCCTTTCCTGCTAGGATTTCCTCTGAGCCATTTAATGATTATTGGCTTCACCTCCCTTAGCCAAGTCCCTTTTCCCCACAGCCTGCATATTGCAGCCCAGATAGGCTTGGTCTTGAATCCTAAGTATTGATGGAAAAATGGGTTGAAAAAAGTCTATGTCCTAACTGTTTTACTTCTAATTCATACACTTAGAACTAACTCTATGGCAGACTATTTTACGAAGTAAAATATAAGGCAAGATTACTGCACACGGAGAGCTCTCTGACAGGCAGGGTTTATTTGAGGTAATTATGTTGCTTTATTTGAGCTTAAAGCAAATGGGAACAGAGAGAGAATGTATCTTATTTTACTAAGAAACTCCCCTTGTTGGTTACATTATTTCCATTAACCTTAAAAAGAGAAACCTTGGTTTGATGGCTCACATCCTATCAGAGGCTCCAACTGCTAAGAAAACTGCCCAACCTTACCCTTGCCTCCAGACTTAGTGGCTCAATGACACAAGGGCTTTCAAAGTAGTTGGGTTTTTTCACGTTCGGGTTAGTTCCCTGGTTTGGTTGGTGGCCCTTACTCACAGGAAGTTGTGTCAGCACACAGGAGAGCAAGGGACAGCAGCTGGAGCTCCTGAAGCCAGCAGCAACTGCCAAAGTCACTCTGGCTATGAACTGTGCCTCGAGTTCCAGTGGAGTCAATGGGATCTTTCCTAGGACCAGGACTGAAGTCCCTAATGAGCAAAAGCTGTTAGAAGAAGATGGCTACGCAGCAAATGTAGTTGTGGCTGCCCACATCACAGAAACCAATATCATAATTAGGTCTCTTGATGGGTGTCTCAGCAAGAATTAATGGGCATGGAGTGGTGGAATCCTGGTCCTCTGAAGACAATGGCAAAACTCTCACCAACTTCAAAAGGGCCAAGGTTTCATACTGAAACTCTAGCTCAAGTCCTCTCTTGCCCCCAGCAGGAAAGTCTGCAGCACCGTAGCTTAAGAAATGTGATGTGAAGCAGTGATGACTTCACCAATGATGCCTGTTACAATCATTTCACAGACAAAGTAGGGCACCCTCACTCGCAGCATCATCACCTTTCCCTTTTGCCTAGGTCATGCCTATTTATGAAGAAAATGCTTCATCCAACTCTTCCCTAAAACAAGGTCAGGTCTGATAAATGTGATAGATAAGCTTGGTGTGGTATATCCTGTTCCAAGAGTGCAGTGGGTTCACCATGGAGTTCCTCCTTTGATGGATAGAGTACCAGATCCTCTAGTCCTTCCTAAAGTTCGATAACAAGCCAACATCTTTTTTCCCCTCACTTTTACTCCCATAACATGTAAGGTACACCTTTTCACCAGGACACAGGCAGCTTACAAGTAGATTTCCTTGGACTGATAGTCATGTCTCTATTCCAGAAATTTTCTCCAGGCCATGAGACCTCATTTGTCTTTGCAGTTACTGTCAGCAGGGTTCCCCACACAGTCTGTCACACCACAGCAAAAACTAGGACTCCCGCTACTTCTGTGGCAATTTTCCCATCAAACATCCCACCAAGTCTCTTTTTTTATCACACACAGAGTTGCTGCTTCTCCTTGCTTTTCAGCACTACCCTATTTCCCCCCCTGTTCTGTATAATACCTGTTCTTTCTTTCCCATCTCCTCTACCAGAAGAGGTTGCCTGGTTCCCAGGATGAAAACAGCATTTCTTTGTGGCTAAAAAAAATCCTTACAACAAAAACTTCAGAAAGGAGAAGGTGCTCGAGTTCAGCAGCCCATACAGGCGAGCAAGTCCAACAAAAATCCAGCAATATCCCCAAGGGGAAATATGAAATAAGATGACCTAAAAGGCTTGGGCATTTTCTTTACGCCTTTGGAGGAGCATTTGGACTCCTGCTGATGGTGCATCCAAGGTCAGACTATCTACCTACTCCCTCTTTTCTCCTCTTCCATCTCCCAGGGAGTTGAAAACAGCACTGCCTGAGGATATGCTTCTTCAGTGGTTGTGTTTTCAGTGTGAACCATGCAGGATTCTGATTTTAATTTGGCACTGCCCACCAGACCACAGGGCAAGTCCAAGACTTTCCTTATGAATATTTAGCCATGGCTACGTTTCAAAGCCAAATTATAGAAATGTCATTTGAGAAAGTTACAGTTCTAAAATTTGTAAAGTACTTTAATGCTAGGTCAATACAGTGAAAACATCCTTTTAAAAAAGCTCACATTTCAGGCTGACAGACACCAAAACACTATTTTGTTTTAGTTCGCTTAAATTTTCAAAACCAGTCAGCATCTGGGCTCTATTAACCATAACGTGCGTGCCTTTTAAGCAACAACAATTTAAGAATATTTCCTTTTCAAACCCCTTTCATGGAATTCAGCGTTTTGCAATACGCATCCATAATATTTACCAATTCTGCTTTGCAATGCAGCCTTTGAAGTTTAAAAATTAGTTACTGGTAAAGCTTTGTACATTTGCTTGTGCTCTTTTAGTCGCAGGATTTAATGACTAGAATTTATGCCTATGGTCAAGAAAGTTAAGTCACTGTGTCCTGATAATTAGCAATCTTTCCTACAATGATTTTCAATCTTTATGCTGTGTACACGGTGTGATGCACCATCTGTGCAAAAGGAAGAGCTTATTTGCAACTTGAAATAGCCACTTCTGGGCTAAAGTACAGTACCCTGTTAGTGCAGCTTATGGCAAGCAAAGAGACTCATCCCTCTCCAGGTCAAACTCTGTAAGGAAGATTCATATCTATATTTCATATTTATATTTCCCATTTATATTTTTATTATATTGCTGTCCACATTCATATTTTATTTATAATTGTGTTTGTGTTTATATTATGTTTATATGATTTATATTTTTCTACCACCTAGTCTGCAATTCGGCCTGGAAAAGCAAGAGGAGATCTTCAGAGCAGAAAAGAGTGCCCTCTAATGGTTAATCTTCAGCTTTAATGTCTGCGATGCTTTATGAAACCCTCTTTTAAGAGATTTGCAAAGTAAGATTACACAAATGCAAGATGTTGGAACAACTTATTATTTCAAGGAAAACTCAAATCTTTTTTAACCTCTTAATTGCTTTATAGGTATTAATTAAAAATAAGGATGGAGGCATATTCTTGGAAACATTTTCATTAATTTACCATTACCCAGGATTTCTCAGAGGAAAATCGATGTCTGTGACAATTGAGAAGTATTAGCTGTACTTTGTCCAATAAGTTTTATGTTTCACGATGGGAAGAGTGTTTCAAGGCCTGGAAAGGCAACATTCAAGACACATGTAAGTCCCCAGTATATTTCAGAATAAAAAAAAAAAAAATATTATGGATGCCCTAGAGCAGGATACCACTCTTGAAAGAGTAAATTTCAATTTTTTAATAAATCTTTACATCAACTAATGGTAATGCAGATGATAGTTTTAATTAGTCCTTGCTTACTTCTCAGCTAACGAAATCCAAAGATAATTGACAATGTCTGACTCTACAGTTTATCCTCTTTTAACAGGCCTCGCCAGTAATTTAGTGAGTGAATTTCTGTTTTATTAAAAACACAGGGATCTTTGCATCGGAACTGCAGGACTTGGAGGTAAGGGCTGAAGTGGACAGAAAATGTCAAATTCTACCCCTGCCCTGCTATCAGCTGCCAGCAGCATTGAGTGGAGGGTATGCTGTAATCACCCGTGCTTCCACAAAAGGTGTTGAAATAGAGGCACAGGACAGCAAAAAGCATCTGGACATATTCTCCCCGGCCATTAGCTAAAGTGTCTCCCATTGATTTCTTTGCCTGTGAGAGCAGGGATGAATGTGGGTCCTTAAGCTCGCACTGGCTCCCTGTGTAAAGGTTTCCCCAGCTTATGGCCTATACCTCATTCTTCATGTGATGAGGGGATGGAGGAGGCAATTATATATGGTTGCAGTCTCATTTGCTGCTTTTCCATCTCCATTAGTTCTTTGAATAATTTCCTTGCAGTGTGGACTTCAATAAAGACTCTTCCAGCACAGCTAGCAACTGAATGTAGATAAGTGACAAAGGAAAACACAAAGAAAGGCAGACCCACTCTCCAAATATATTTGTTAAAACAGTTGTGCCTGCTATAAAGATACTACTGAAGGATCATCATATTCCATTTTGGAATAATTAGATTCTATTTTCCACTCTCAAGAAAAAGAAGTGATTAGAGTGAGGCTATCCAATCTATTCCTCATCCTTCCTTCTTCCCCCACCTCCTCGGTCAGACTCACAAAGACGGTATTCGGTCACATGGATCTCTGAATAAAAGACAGGGAATTGTGTCTGAATAGCCCTGACTCATAAAGCTCCTTCCAATGCCTTTTTCAGTCTTGGAGCTTTGCAGTTAATGCAACTTCTACTAATTTTTTCCTTCCTACAATTGTGAAAAATCTAATACCTTTAGAATGATCTGAAAAGAGCTTACACAGAACAAAATCCCTATTTAATCTTGGCATATTAAGAAATCTTTTCTTTGAACAATATGTTTAAAATGCTATTTTCCCCAAACATTATTTTTTTTAAGATAAGCAAAGCTCTAAGTTTTGAAAGAAGTGATGATTTAGAGTCTCGTCTTCATTTGTGGTTTAGGAATCCTGGCTCTTTAACTGGAGGAAACATTAGTGAGGATATGAGCTTCTTATGGTACAGTGGCAGTAAGTCATGAACTCAGTATATCAAAAGGTGTCCCAGTCACCATCTTAAAAAAAAAAAACAATGGGAGACAAAGACCAAACTACCTAAAGATAGGAGAAAAAAAGTGTTTGCAGAGCATCATATATACTAGTTATTTAGTAGTTGCTCCCACTTAGTGTACTACCCTTCAGCTGGAGTCATAGAAACATAGAATCACAGAACAGATTTGGTTGGAAAGGGCCTTTAAAGATAATTTAGTTATCCCCTTGCCTTGGGCAGGGACACCTCCCACTTCACCAGGTGGCCTTGAACACTTCCAGGGATGGGGCGGCTACAATTTCTGTGGGAAACCTGTTCCAATGTCTCACCACCATCATTTTAAAAATGTCTTCTTTATATACAATCTAAATCTGCATTCTACCCTCTGAGTTTAAAACCATTGCCCCATGTCCTGTCAGTGCAGGCCCTGGTAAAAATTCTGTCTCCATCTTCCTTTTAAGCCCCCTTTATGTACTGAAAGGACACAATAAGGTGTCCCCAGAACCTTCTCTTTGGCTGAACAACCCCAACTCTCTCAGCCTTTCCTCATAGGAGAGGTGTGTTCCACCCCTCTGACTATTTTCATGGCCCTCCTCTGGACCTACTTTAACAGGTCCATGTCTAACGTGTCCAGGGCCCCAGAGCAGGACACAGTACTCCAGGTGGGATCTTGCCAGAGCCGGGTAGAGGGGAAAAATCAGCTTCCTCAACCCGATGGCCACACGTATTTTGTTGCATTCCAGGTTATGATTTGCTTTCTGGGCTGCAAGCACACGTTGACAGCTCATATCTAATTTTTCATCTACCAGTATCCCCAAGTCCTTCCCCTCAGTACTTCTCTCTGTCCATTTATCCCTCTGTCTGTATCAATACTGGGGGTTGTCCCAACCCAAGTGCAGGACCCTGCACTTGGCCTTGTTGAACTTTACGAGGTTCACACAGGACCAATCTTCAAGCCTGTCAAGGATGTCAGTCTGTCTCTCAAGTCTATCAACTGCACCGCTCAACTTGGTGTCATACACAAGCTTACTGAGGGTGCACTCAGTCCCACTGTCTACGTCATTAATAAAGATAATGAACAGTATTTGTCCAAATACGGACCCCTGAGGGACACCACTTGTTACTGATCTCTGTCTGGACCGAGCCATTGACTGCAACTCTTTGGATGTGAGCATCCAGGTAGTTCCTTATCCATTGAACAGGCCATCCATCAAAGCCATATCTCTCCAATTAAGCAACAAGAACATTCTGTGTATATTATAGTTTTTACAAAACAGCAAAGTTGTGGCAACATGCACTTGCCCTCACTTTATTCATTTCCTTTACTTCACGGAGTGATCACAGCAGAAGAGCTGTAGTTCTTGGTCTTGTTGAGCGCCCCAGCATCTCCCCCAGTTTCTGCACAGAAATTAGAGTACTCAGCTATGCATCTGCCAGTTCTTTTTATTACTCCTTCCATTGAATACGTGCAATGGTTTACACTTAGATAAACACAGAACTTTTGAGACTAGTGTCTATGGTGTAGCCAGAACACTTGTCCTCGCTCTTTCAGACAAAGGACAAAATAATTTTTTTTTTTAGATACTGTTTTTATTTCTGTCCTGAAGTAAAACAGAACTAATTTTCTGTTCAGTAATTTTACTTTTTTAGCTGCGTCTCTTCTAACTAACTAAACTCTAAAATTAACAGCATATTGTTCAGCAACTGTTCACTTTCACAGTGATAAGACTTGATTATACCAAGGAACAGTTTGCAGAGAGGCTCCTGCTTATACTTATTGCTGTTAACAACCAAGCTCAGCTCATTTCGTTATTTGCCCCGTTGGAGGGCTGGAAGCTGAAAAGCGTAGAGGGGTTGCACCCATAGGGAGGAACAGACAGGACAGGTGACCCAAAACTGACCAACAGAGTATTCCATCCCATCTGCATCATGCTCAGTATAAAAGCTGAGGGATCAAAGGGTCAACTCTTTTTCTTTGATGGCTGACATCTGAAGAGGACCCTGTCTGTTTGCCTGCCTTTGACCCCGACCTGAAAATTCCTGACTGCAGATCTGGAACCCAGCTCCTGTCGATCACCGCGTCCACTTTTCCCTATGCCTGCTGACGATGTGATTGTCATCTTGGGAGCTTGATGCAGTTCTGTATATGGTGTATTTTTTTTTCTTTTTAAAAAATGTGTTTTATTATTTCTTTATATTTCCATTACTTTAGATTTTTCTAAACTCATAAATCTCTTTAATGTCTTCTTCTCTTTTTCTTGTGGGGAGGGAAGAGGGACCATCTGTCATTCTGATTGCTCAGTCCAGCCAAAACCATCACAATTTCCATAGATGCAGAAGGACATCTTCAAGAGCAAAAAGCACTCAACATTATGCAGCCCTGGGTCCTTGACATATGGACCCCCAATTTACTCTTTTGCTACATAGATACCATTGCAAAATACAGTTCAGAACATCAACATTCAAATTTAAAATACTGTTTGGCTTTAAAAAGGAAGATCTGAAAACACAACCTAGCAAATCTAAGGGCAACTTCCCTTTTGCTTTCCCTCTGCAAAACCTGCACGCTTGAACAGCATTGGATAGGCAGTGGAAGAGCTGCACAAAGAAAAGGGTAGAGGATAGGTACAACTGATGGTAATAGGGCAAAATACAAATGAATTGAGCCGAGCTAAAGATTCAAACAAGACTTATTAAATTTTAGGTCAAAAGCCAAATGAGAAATATGCAAAATCTTTCCTGGAGAGACCTATCTTGTTTTACCAGGTCCATTATGAGACATGCAATCAAGGTGGTTTCAAATTAGGACTTAATCCAGGTGAAAATTAACTTTAAAAAAATTTAAAAATGAGTCAGTTACCAAGCTACAAACTTTACACCCAAACAAGACTCTTCTTTTTAATTCACCTTTCAAGTCTATTTTCCTTCTACAGCCTCAGCTGGAGTGTAGGTGTCAGCACACAGCAGAACAGGGACAAAAACGCATGTCTCACCTGGGGACAGTTACCACTTGCCAGCTGATGCAGGGTAACGTGCTGCTGGGCAAGGTCATAGACCCCAGCCTCTGCATCTGCCTGCTTTGACTCCACCTGGATAACCTTCTTCTGCGTTCCAAACACCTGATGTTTCATGAAGTCAGGAGATGCTCCAGATACACGGAAGTGAGCTCCACTGTAACTGCTTGTTGCACGTACGCACTTTATCGGTTGCTCTTTTTGTTCTTGCTGGTATGTGGAGACTGAGTTCCTGGAAATCACTTTTGTTATCAACTGATAGGGCAGCCAGTGGAGGATTTGGCTGTCTCCAGTGATACCCGGTTTTGGCGACTGCAAGAACATCCTGACTCTTGAACTATCCTCAAACTCACCCTTGAGAAAGAAGCTCCAACATATTTTCAGAAAAGGTTACCCTCTCTCTGCTAGACATGGCAAGTGGATAGACTTCAGCGTTCACGTCTGTCACTTTTCAAACTCTACCATCCTTTACAACGCTTGCTTGAATGGGGTATACCATTGCTTAATGTAGGAAAGCCACACATGTCATTTGTTAAATTTA
Source organism: Nycticryphes semicollaris (assembly GCA_013400055.1). Classification (NCBI taxonomy): domain Eukaryota; kingdom Metazoa; phylum Chordata; class Aves; order Charadriiformes; family Rostratulidae; genus Nycticryphes; species Nycticryphes semicollaris. The sequence goes on along the minus strand of VXBJ01002601.1, from coordinate 334,250 downwards.
GTAGGGAGCAGCATAGCGTGAGTTGTCACTTGCTTAAGACTGTACCTCACAAACAAATTATTTTTTCCCCTTTCTAAATGGAGTGCTCTGTAAAGGCAACATAGAGCATGTGCCAAATCTGAAGGCTTTTAGAAGTAGTGCCCGAGTTATCACATGGTGGGAAAACATTTGAACTCCTTATTTCATGCCCTGAAACAAAACAAGGATAACATTGTCATAGTTAAATAATCAGAAGCAGCTGGGAAAATGCTCTTTGGATTCCTTCAGAAATTTTACCTCTAGGCTGAGAAGTCCTGTCATCCTATAAGGCAATTGTTTTGGAAACTTATGAGCCACTAAGTGGGAGGACTTGACTTACAGCTATAAACTGTGCTAGAGGACCTCCCACTAACATCAGTGGGAGTTGCATGCACAGAGACAGAGCAGCACATGGTCACAGAAGTGAAGGGGTCGTCTCATTCCTAACTTACTTGGGCTACAGAGGACTTCAGCGGTGTCAGTGCAACTTGGATTTAGGGATGGGGGGAAAAAAGGCTCTTTCATAAAAGCAAACAGAAGAGCTTACTTGGAAGCTAATGAAACAGCAGGCAAACTTATAAGAAGTCTATGTTATAGTGAGGGTTTTTCTACCATCTTTCTAGCACAGAAATAAATGTTGAACAAAAATAAATGTGCAAATTTTCAGTATAGGTGTTGGGAAAAGTTGCAAAAGTTGTAATGTTAAAGTCTAAGCATCACTGATTACATCCTTCTTTCAGTGTAAGTCAGGGCACGGAGAAAACCTGATGCTGCTCCCGGTGGCTTTTGAACATTCAGTCAAAATTAAGCTGTTTCTCTGATGTGACAGATACCAAAGCACCTATAAGCACTTATACATTATGTAGCCGTACTTACAGAAACACAGTATGGTAGGGGTTGGAAGGAACTACTGGACATTATCTAGTCCAACCCCCGTGCCAAAGCCGGTTCACTTAGAGCAGGCTGGACAGGAAGGCATCCAGGCAGGTTTTTAGTATCTCCAAAGAAGGAGACTCCACAAACTCTCTGTGTGGCCAGTTCCAGTGCTCTGTCACCCTCAAAGCAAGGAAGGTTTCCCTCATGTTCAGATGGAATTTCCTGTGTTCCAGTCCGCATCCATTGCCCCTTGTCCTGTCACTGCGCACCACTGAGAAGAGTCTGCCCCCATCCTCTTGACACCCGCCCTTTAGATATTTACAAGCATTGATAAGATCCTCTCTCAGTCTTCTCTTCTCCAGGCTAAACAGGCACAAGTGTCTCAGCCTTTCCTCATAAGAGATGCATTTCATCCCCTTGAGCATCTTTTCAGCTCTTCACTGGACCCTCTCTAGTAGTTCTCTATTTTTCTGGAACTGAGAAGCCCAGAACTGCTCACAGTACTCCAGATGTGGCCTCACCAGGGCAGAGTAGAGGGGGAGGATGACCTCCCTCTGCCTGCTGACCATGTTCTTTTTAATGCACCCCAGGAGACCATTGGCCTTCTTGGCCACAAGGGCACGTTGCTGCCTCATGGTCAACTTATTGTCCAGCAGGACTCCTAGATCTCTCTCTACAGTGATGCTTTCCAGTAGGTCAGCTCCTAACCTGTACCAGTGCATGGGGTTATTCCTCCCTAGAATTTTGAAGAAACACCTGAAGAAACACCTTTTACTCTTCAGAGTGACTGCTCAAATCAGCAAATGGTTCAAAACATGCCTGTGGCTTAGCCAGTCTAACCTACAACATCTTGAAGTTGTTCTGGATGTTAACTGCTTGTTAAAATTCTTTGAGAAAATACAGAGTGCACAGATTGAGGATTCCTGGGTTTTGTCAGTACGATGAAATTTTCAATTTTCTATTAAAAACAAGGAAACCAAAAATCACAACGCCTTGGACATGGCACATCCAAACTCTTTTGCCAGTTAAGACAATTTTTTTTATAGATTGGAGGGAGAGAAGTAACAGAACAGAAGTTAATGCACAACCCTCGGGTGTTTTTTTTCATGAAGTGAGCCAATATGCCGGAAAACACTGATCCAGTATATTGTACTGAAACTTGAAAATACATTTTGCATTGTCTATAATATCTACCAAACACAAAGAGGACAAAGAGCAGCAGTTTCGTACTTTGATATCCTCAAGAAGTGTAGAGACCTAGGAGAAAAAAAAAAAAAAAACAAATTTAGACTGTGAGATTAAAAGTGAGTGTACACTCCCTGGAGGTGAAGAAAAACTTTCAGTACCTTGGAATCCTTCAGGGAACTACCCATCAAAAGGCTGGTAAAGCATCTGGGAGTAGCATGGACACACCTGAATAGATGTGCAAGGCTTTTGAGTGATGCAGGGATGCATCTATCACATAACTCCCTATGAACAGGGAGGTAGAGACGTATATTAACTATATGAGAGAATAAGCAACACACAGAAAGGGTCCAGCAGTCAAGACCAATTTCAGGAGCGTGTTAGAGCACAAAGTATGGCTTCTCTATATTAAGTGGTACTGGGTGGAAACTGTTGGCTAGAGTAATGGCACTCTAAACTCTGTGTTTGTATCGGCATGGAGTGTGGGATGGTGGGATGAAGGCAATATCTAATGGTGTCATGGTGTCATCTCATACTAATCCAATCAGATGGTTTTGTAGGAGAAAGGAAAATAAGATTCCATTTTGAAACTGTCTTCTCATGTAATTCTTTTTTGGGTGTTTTTTTTTTTTTGGTTTTGTTAGTTGCTTAGGAATTTACTTGATAGAATACTGAATATAAGCATTTCCTATTCTTACAGGAATTACGATACACTGAAGCACTCTTTGAAGAGGACATGCCATCCTGAGTTTGCAGCCCTTTGAGGTAGGGACTATGCACTCTTCTCATCCATATCAAATAGATATGCAATTTATTTCTTTATGATCACTTGCAGTGGTTGTAAAATTTGGGTTTTCTGTTTGCCTTGATGTACAATACCACGAGTGTTTTGTTCGCAACAGTCTACATTTACACACCTTTGCTCAGTGCTATGAAGCAACAACATGAAAACAAGCAGCTACAGCATTTATTATGTTCTCCAGGTGATTAAAGTCAATCAGCTTTTGGCCTCAAGCCATAATGGAACTGGTTACCTTTAGAAAGAGCCACCCCAAGTGCACAGGTTGTCATCATATTGTGATGGCTGGTGATTCAGTGACGTGAGTACAGTGCACAGTTAAGACCATAGGAGATGTCAATGGAAAAATAGAAGAATGCACACAAGTTTTACATAATCAGTACTGAACAGAATAACAAACTGAATGGGTTTGTTATGGTTATTCTGTCTTGCTCCTTTCTGTTTCGTAATACAAGATCAATACAAATAAATAATATCCAAAAATGCACACAATTAAGCATCATAGTTGAAAGAATGATGATGGGGAATCTCTTTCCTGCTCTGCTAACTGGCAATGCCAATACATGACTAATAATGCAATCTGATTTAATACTGTTAAAAAAAGGAAAAGATAATATGCTTAATTGTATTATCTTCTACAGCTGTTCATTACCACTACCTGATACAGGAAGAAGTTTTAAAAGTCTACATATATAATCCTCCACCCAGAACACAATAAACAAAACAGATTTCCTACAAAACATTTTTGCAATGAAATAGCCATTGATTGGAAAATTAAGAACTAATTAGAACATTTTGGCAGCCTCAAAACTTGTCAATTCTATTTAATAAACTGTTGTTGCCCTCTAGTGTTCAAACACAGCTAGTAAATACCTCTGCAGAAAGATCCAAACTAGTCACCCAACAATTCCCCATCTGTTCTTAATAGAACAAGACAAATGGATGGCAAGTACTGCCCAGTGCTTTGAATGACCCCAAAATATATCTGCCTGCCTTCTCTTGAACATATCTCTACTGTACTGTACCGTATCAATTAATACCAACTGTCTCTAGCTCTAACAAATTTGTTACAACAGCAGAAATGTCCAGTGAGGATTCAAGGGTTGTTCTCAGCACCTCTCCTGCAATAAGCTGCTGTGATGGCATCAGCAACATAGAAGGCTTTTCACAAAGCTGTAGAGAAAGTTCTCTCACAAAGTTTGAGACAGAATTACTGTCATTTTTAGGTCTCCACCTGCATTTTTATGGCCCACTAATGGCTTATAATTTTATTAATTCATGTCCCAAAGTCATTGTCCTCCTCATCACATTCCTTGACCAGAAACCTTTGAAAATAACTATTAAAAAAAAAAAAAGAAACTGAGATTAAACAAAATGCAGTCAACAGACAAACTGATTAAGTCAAAATACTTTTCTTTTGTAATTTTGTTCACTTTTGTTTTCAATACTCCAGGGGTTATCTGGAATGTTTTTTCTTTAAGCATTGTCAGACTTAAGCAACGTAGAAGACCAGCTGGTTTTGTATCTATAAAGCGATTTGCAGCCTCAATATAGTAACAATTCAACTTCTTGACATAAGGAACACTGACTTTTCCTTGATCTTTGAATAATGGAGTTTTCAGATAATTTTCTGCATAAAGTTATTGTTAGAGCTTTCAGAAACCTTGCCTTAAGGCCATTTTTAGATCATGCCTGCTCCCCACTACACTAAGCTTGACAGATCTAAGAACCTCTTGGATGTGAGCCATGTTTTGTATTTTGTAATAGAATTATTTACTTGTATTCATGAGCACCCTTTCTTCTCTGTCTTGATGTCTGTTGTCGCTTACGCTGCCTCCCACACAGATACTTTGAAATCTAGTCTTTCATTCTAAAACCAGGTTTACACTGGTTTTATGAGAAAGGAAATACAAACTGGAAGTTTGAATAATACTGCGGAACTGGAAGTTGTGTAGCAAGCAGTAGGTGCTCCCATATAACTTTCACTCATCTCTTGTTGCAGAGCTGGGGAAAAACATGGAGAAGCTACGCTTATTACCAGTCCCATGAAGATGACCCTAGAAGTGAAGAGAGTGTGCTCTGAAAGCCAGTAAGAGCTCTGTACGTTCAGGAGGGACAGCGAGTCCAGCACTGTTGCGAGGAGCTCTTTTGAGAGCCACCAGCTTGGTGAGGAAAGTCAGAGAACACCGGAATCATGAAGCTAATGCAGCCTTGTTCAACTGCTCCTGCTGAGCACAGGGAATTTCTTTGAGGTTGGCACCCTCCTACAACACAGCCACCGTTTCCCTTGAAAACAGTTTTACCTCTCTTTAGATGATCAGCAAATGGAGACGACACCTTTCTGTGTGTCTTCTGCCAATAATACAGCTGTGGTCTTCACTAAGCTCCCCTCACAAGTTTCTACTGCAATCAGCTGTTGAGTCTCAACCGTTAGGTGTATTAGAACAGATTCTCTCTTGTGCACATACCAAGTCACCTGCTCAAGCGGTTTGTCACAAAAGAGCTTGATTGCAGCTTGCTTTACTTTGGTATGATAAAAATAATTATCTTTCTCTCCAATACATACTGCAAAAAACCAGTGTGCTACAAGGTGGCAAGGTGGCTCTTTGGATAAGAGCGTGGATTTGCAGCTTGTGGTTCTAAGGATAGTTTGTGATGAAGAAAAAAGCAGAAGAAAAAAGCATTCAAGACATATATCCATAAACTACATATAGCTAAGGCAAGTTAAATCAAGTATGTTATGTGTAGTACAACTTTTACTGTTTGTACCTAAGGCCATTTGAATGCAAAACTCTACTACCAAGTACCCCTTTAAGGCTACAGAAAGAATAAATAGGATTGCCAGACAGTTGTGTAACACTATGGCATTTGGGGGCAAATAGCATTGAAAACACTCATGTGCTGCATAGGTACTCAATTTATTAGGTGTATTTCTATGCCACTAATCTTGTCACAGTACAGATTAAGCTTTTCAAGTGCTTTTTCTCCTTAAATACAAGATCTTCTTAGCTTAACTTGGATTTCAGTGTTTATTTTCCAGATTTAGTAATACATCAAAAATGATAGAAGTTACAGTTCAGCGTAGAAAAAGCAGTTCTCTTCCCTACCAAAGCCATCTGCTGCTTTCCCATTAGCGGCAAAAAAAGGAATCCCATCCTCTTCTGAGGTTTCAATATCTACTGTTCCATTTCAGAGTTGTCCTGTCAAAGGTGAGAGATGCTCCTCGGAATCTTATTCCCTCTCCCCATCATACATCAGCATACATTCCATTGATCAAGTAATCCAGCCTGGTATAATGCCTCTTCTGAAGAGATTCGTGTATTTTCTTCCCTGTCAGTGCAATAACTAGCAACAAGAATATCACCCCAAAAAGCAAAGCTGCTATAAGGCTGCTTTTTTCTCCCAGCTGAACAACACCTTTCCCTCTCAGGAAACTCTCCGGCAGGTAGCTTTCTGAATCGGATGGGTCATAATCCTGAGGGTTGTTTTGGAAAGACACGGGGGAGTCACTAGTAGGCAGATTGAAACCTGAAAAAGAGAGGAGGGTAACATGGCTGGTATTGTTGGAAGAGACAACTGTTGGCTCAGGAGGGACGGCTGGAGTTCTTAGCCCTGATGGGCTTGTAGCAGATCTGGAATTCGTGGTTACCCGCTTGGTTGCGGAAATTAAAGCAGAAGTTGTGGTACTGGAAACGGGAACACGAGTAACAGCGATGCTGGAGGCAGGGATACCAGGTTTCGCTCTAGCGGTTGCAGCAGGTGGAAAGGTAGCTGTGGTGGTGGTGGTGACAGTAGTAGGTTTAGCACCACCAGGATGCTGAGAGGTTGTATGAGATTCTGGTCGGGTGGTAGTTGTAGGCAGAGGAGTAAGAGTAGTACTGCTGGGGTCAGGAGCAATAGACTGAGTGGTGGGGAACAAAGCAGAGGGGTTTCCAGTTTGAACAGCAGAAGATGTATTCGGTGGCAGGTTAATTACTTTCTGCCTTGGGGTGGGCTCTAAGCTCTCGGGATGTTTTGCCCCATGAGATTCAGGAAAAACTGCCTGAAATTCAGTGTTGTCTAAATGCTTGACCACGTGGTTAAGGAGCTCAGATGCCTGATGAAAGATTGTTGCAAAGCAGCGGTATGATTCTGATGGCCGGTCTGACTGGGAGAAAGAAAGGCCCCAGCATCCGAAGACAAAGAATTTTCTTCATTTGAAGAAAAATCCTCACTTTTGAAGGATGTATCCTCTAGGGTATGGGTCTCTGGAAACAGAAAGGAAATACCAGTATTTAATTAGTAAATCTGGTTTTGACGACCACAGGCTTACTCTATTTGTATTTCTTAGAGAGATGTAAGGGGGCTCCAGAGAGTAATGACTAATGAAACTGAGGCATCAAGTTCTTCCTTTCTTTAAAATATGACAAGTGACTTTTCAATTCTGTGTCATAAGGCTTGTCAGTCTCAAGGCTGGGCACAGCAGACCCCAACTGACACTTCTTACAGAATTCACCTGTGCAGAGCAAGTATTCCAATCTGATCGTTTCATACTCGTATTGTATGCATATAAGTGTTTAATTTAGCAGTGCAGTGCAGAGTGAGTAGGCCCACTGCCTTTAAACCGTTCTCAGCCTCTGTCAATTAAGAAGCAGATATTATCAACCTCACTTTTTGTCAGATGTACACATTTCCACCTAGAAGAGGTGATTATATAGTCCCATTTCTTGTAATATCCAAGCACCCTGTGATTATTTGATAAAATTCAACTCACATGCAAAAACTGTGATATAAATTGGCAACAGTATCCCATTTTATAGGCCGTTTTATATGCATGCTGATTTGTAGGAAAGACCTGAGCTCCCTACTGCCACGCTAGAAGAAAGATACTGCTCCAAGAGTCTCTAAGGTATTTGCAGGGAAGGCCTTCCCCAGAAGCAGACTGCACTTGATCATTTCTGCAGAAGCTGATATGTATTGCTTGCAAACCAGGTGGGTAAATGTTACTTAACAGGATTTGGAAGCAAGGCAAAAGCATTATGTGAGAGAAATTCCATGAAATTGACAATCCGAGCAGCAACCTGATTCTACACAGGTATTATAGAGACTCTGGGTGAGCAGGAGCTCTGGGAAGACTGGCTGTTGTCATTCAGTTTTTATATATACATGTGTATATATGTATATAAAATCATTATCATTCAGTTGCCACACAGAACATTTATTAAAGGGGAACATCCTCTCAAGTAGGCCTGACTTTCACTCATCTGGGTTTTTTTAATAGAAATAGAGGTTTGTTAACTGTACTGAAATTGAAATAAGTAACAAAGAGTCCTTGACATTTTCATTGTCACTTTTCTCTCAAGTAGGAATCTGGAGGGATGGATTTATTTCAGTTTTATTACACATGCAATGAAGCCTACTTGACTTCTCTTTTAATATATATTTTCAAGCCTTAAGACTCCACAAAATCAAATGAAATGCAAAAGAGCCACCCCAAAAACAACAAATAAAACCCCCAAACACCTGGCAATGCTTTAAACAAGAGCACAGCAAATGCTTCACTGGAATCATAGACACTGATTTTTTTACCCTAACCTTCCAGTCAGGCACCAGCTTGTCAGCAAAGTAAGATGCTAAATAGAGACAACGGACTCCAACTACAAGGTCTGACTTAGAGAAAAGCCATTCTCTGTTTTTACAGGGTGGCTTTAAATAACAGAAAGTTCAGTTAGTAGAGAATTGGACACTGTGGGGTCCAAGAGGCCCAAACTCTCGGCTGCTTCTGCAGCTCTAGACCCATTTCCACACCAGCGAGGAAAGGGCCTGTCACCCCCCACGGGTTAGTCCCCAACTCACTTTTTTGCCTGTTCCCGATGCACTCCCACGGACGCTTCCCCCCCTCTGTGCATTTAAACACGGAGCGGGTGTAGCGTGACAGCTACAAAGCACGTGCAGCACGCTCTGTCATCTTCAGTTCCCTCGCCTGGGCAACAGCTAGACACGCAGGGAGCATTCACACAGCCTGCAAAGGACGGGTGGAGGAAGCCCAGGAAGGCAAGTCCCGCGCAGGAGTTACGGGTCACCACTGCTCTGCAGCGCTCGGATTAATTAACGGAACTCCCAGCATTGATGAACTCTACTCCACGTTTTCAGCATCAAACATTGACTTTCTAGTACTCTTTGGCTCCGTGCGAGACTACAAGGTCTCAATTGCAATGGCCCAAAACCGTCACGTGCGAGTAACAGCTGGGGCAGGACAAATACGCTTGTTGGTAAGAAAGAAAAAGGGCACTACACAAGTCAAACTTTAAAAAGAGATTAAAAAACCAAAGTGGTCCTCCTGATGCCTCAAATCCAGTAAAGCTGCATTAAAAAGCAAACTTCAGGTTGTCACTCTCAAAAAAACAAACTAAAAACCTTCTGAGCTTACTTTGCTAGAACACACCAGTCTTGCCTGGGGATCTTAGTGGGGTGGAGAAAGCAAGCGCCATAAACGTACGTGAACAGCAGAAACCAGAAATGTTAGTTATTTTTTAACAATAGCTCTTTACAACTGGGACCAGGAAATGTTTTACTTCTCAAGCCATAGATTTCTATTAGTTAGAACCCCAAAAATAGTTAAAAAAAGAAAAACCAAAATTGCATTACTAACAAAGCATCGGTATTTTAAGATGCTTTATTACCAGTAAAGTATCTTTCCCCCTTTTAGTTTGGTTTTCAGTGTAATCACACGCAGAGTCTCATACGACAAAGTCAAGCTTGAAACGTTTGGCAGTACCGATGCTGCTCAGGTGCTACCTTTGAAAACTTTTTAGGAACCTAAGGTGAACAAGCTAGCATAATTTTTCCAGAACTCAATATTCACAGAAACTAAAAAAGAACGCAAAATGAAAAAGAGATAGTATATATTTAATCAAGTTGTTAATTGACCATTACGTGTAGTACGAAAGCACAAGTACAATTATATTTCTTGTTTCTTTGTTTGAAACCCCGATACACTTCTAAGGGAGAAAGAGCTGGAGAAAAGACTAGTTCCAATGATATTTTTACGGGCATGCAATTAATTCGTTGCACGCTGCTATTGCCCAATTCCTGTGGGACTGTGCTTGCTCAAAAATATTTGGTAACATCAGGTGAATAATCTTTCTACATATCCCGCTGTCACTCCTTGCATAGTTCCTCTTGGAAAAGTTCTCTTTTTCAGCAAAAGTTCACTCTGAAAACAGGAGATTTTACTCTCCCAAGCAGCCACACTTGAAACCACCTTGGGAACTCCTGGCGTGAGGACAGGCTAATTATCAGTTTCTTATCTGAGCCGTTCAAACAGGTCTGGTACAAGTCGACATCAGTCAACAAGTAAGACTTGCCATTAAAAGTCTCACAGCACATGACAGGCAGGGAGACATTTCTGAGCCTGCAGCCCACACGCCAGAAAGCGCTGAGCTTCATCCGTTTGCGTCTGGGCTTCAGGTTCCCTAACTGAAAGCAGTAAAATACTGGTTACTATTGCCAATTACTCAGCAACAGCACAGTGGTGCTCGGAGACTTAACAATACTCTAAGTATTTCTGCTTGTATATGGTGTCCATCAGGATCCTCTGAATACGCAGATGGCTACAAGGGCATTGTATTTCCGCTGCTTTTAGTGATACTCTTCAGCATTACACACAGAACTTTTTCCCTCCTTGAATATATCAAGACGGAAGCAGCTTCTCTTTTGTTTTAAGCAAGGGAAAATTATGAGGACTTCTGAATCTAACGTGAAGGAATTTCATAAGGGTCGGGATGTTATTCCAACCGGAAAGGTGGGCCCACACAGCAGCTCATCACACACCTGCCCACTCATCTTCCACAAAGCAAAAGAGCAGCGTTCTCAAATTAAAAAAACAACCCCCAAAGATTTTTCTGGTCACTCCTGAAAACCCACAGGTGCAAAAGTCAACTATCGTGGGGAGTAGTGGCTCTTACTGTTATTTACCTCTAGTTATCTTGTAGCTCACGTATCCTGTCGNTCACTCCTTGCATAGTTCCTCTTGGAAAAGTTCTCTTTTTCAGCAAAAGTTCACTCTGAAAACAGGAGATTTTACTCTCCCAAGCAGCCACACTTGAAACCACCTTGGGAACTCCTGGCGTGAGGACAGGCTAATTATCAGTTTCTTATCTGAGCCGTTCAAACAGGTCTGGTACAAGTCGACATCAGTCAACAAGTAAGACTTGCCATTAAAAGTCTCACAGCACATGACAGGCAGGGAGACATTTCTGAGCCTGCAGCCCACACGCCAGAAAGCGCTGAGCTTCATCCGTTTGCGTCTGGGCTTCAGGTTCCCTAACTGAAAGCAGTAAAATACTGGTTACTATTGCCAATTACTCAGCAACAGCACAGTGGTGCTCGGAGACTTAACAATACTCTAAGTATTTCTGCTTGTATATGGTGTCCATCAGGATCCTCTGAATACGCAGATGGCTACAAGGGCATTGTATTTCCGCTGCTTTTAGTGATACTCTTCAGCATTACACACAGAACTTTTTCCCTCCTTGAATATATCAAGACGGAAGCAGCTTCTCTTTTGTTTTAAGCAAGGGAAAATTATGAGGACTTCTGAATCTAACGTGAAGGAATTTCATAAGGGTCGGGATGTTATTCCAACCGGAAAGGTGGGCCCACACAGCAGCTCATCACACACCTGCCCACTCATCTTCCACAAAGCAAAAGAGCAGCGTTCTCAAATTAAAAAAACAACCCCCAAAGATTTTTCTGGTCACTCCTGAAAACCCACAGGTGCAAAAGTCAACTATCGTGGGGAGTAGTGGCTCTTACTGTTATTTACCTCTAGTTATCTTGTAGCTCACGTATCCTGTCGCAGGTTTCATCGGACAAGCCTCTGTGCTAGGGCAGTAAAACAGGTAGCAGTTTGGATGCACGCTTGTCCTTTGAGCATCAAAAATCATCAGATTACACTTGTTGTCTCCTGCAAAACACAATATATATACATATCACAGCAATAAGAACTTTTATCCCACCTTGATAATAAGCTCTGATCTGTTAAATTGGATTTTCCTTGTGTGAGTAAGAGGAAAAGTACTAACGCACAACATTCCTACAGGAAAAACAACCCAGGAGTGCAAAAGAATGGCCCAGGGCCAACATACGAAAGGTCACACCTTCCTCTTCCTGTACAGATGAACTGGGGGAAATAACGAGTCTGATCCCTTATCCTCCCCCCTCCCATACTGCACTGGCACCACTTTATATAACAATTTCTCACTTAACAAATGCAGATAAATCTGAAAACCTCCTTGATGGGAGGGGAAAGAAATTACTTATACACTTTTCCCATCACATCCCACGAATCTCTTGTATTGTTGCTGCTTGAGGGGTTACTTTACCACTGCCATTTCTACTCGCTGCTGTACCTCCTACTGCTCCAAGAGCTGGATGCAAACCAGCTATCTCAGAGAAGGGTAAGCACTCTCATTTTGGCTAAAATTAAAGGTATGCAAAATGTCAGTTACTTTGTAGCGCATCTGCTAAACATCGCCTCAGCCTCTTAAAATTTGGGAGCCTTAGAGTTTTTATCATTTAAAATTCCCATTGTTCCCTTACTGCGACTGCTGTCCTAAGCGCTCTGGGGTCTCGCGTTAAGATCTAACATCACACCACGCAAAACAGAGTAGCAGCCGCAAGCTGTTACTTAGTCGCAGCGTGAATAAAAGGATAAATTAACGTTTCCGTCCTGAACACAGAGAATACCCTTGTCCCAGACAACTCTAGAAGTAATTTCCCAAGCGCTCCTACGCGGTCGCAGAGAAAGATGGAAGAGGAGCCGGCTACCTGAGAGCTTGTCCCCCGAGCAGCAGGCACGAACACACGCTTCGGGGGTCAGGGCGTAGACTGGCTCCGCGCCCCGGATGCCTTTGGGCAAAGATAAGTTTATATCGATGATGGTATCTGCTATTCTCTCTGCGGAGCACTCTTGAGTCATGGACGGTCTGGCCACGGCGCAGGCGACGACCAGCAAGCAAACCGGCCACCGGCGGCTAGTAGGAGGCATGGTCGCTCGGCAAGGCTGGGACGTTCACCGGCCTCCGGGCGCCCCTTACCACAGACGTACCGGACTCTTCGCGGCCAGCTTCCCAGAAGCGCTGGTACCCGGGGAAACCACCTCCGAGACGCCTCCTCTGGCTGCTAGAGCGGGAACGCGTTTTTGGGGGGAACCTTCGGGCCTCCTCTGCCAATCGGGCTGGGCTCCGCTCCGCGGCCAAAGGCTGGAAGGCAGCGGCGGCGAACGGCGGGAGCCCCGATCCGCCGGCACCTCCGGGAGGAGGGGCCGCGGGAGGCGGGCCCGGGACGCTCCCCTCCCTCCCTCCAGCCCGCCCGAAGGAGCAGCTGTGGTGGCCCCATTCCTGCAACTGCCCGCCAGCCCCTGGGGCTGGTCCGCAGGGCAAAGGAAAAACCACCTGGGTGGTGGGTCAGGCTGCTATGGTTTGGCTGAGTTTTCTCCCGCTGAGATCGTCTTTTTGGAGGCTGTAATGAAAGCGGCTGATCTGCATATCCTGGTCCAAAACGGACCTGTGCCTCTCCTGATGTCTGCATGAGCGTCTCCCGGCTACCTGAGTAATCCTCTTCAAATCGCGGCAAAGCCCAGGGTATTTGCGGAATGGGAGGTGTGTGGACAAGTCTGTCTGCCCCCCTCAACAGCCTTCCCGCAACGGCTTCCTTAGGTAATGTTTTCTCCTTGGAAACTTTTCATTTCCTCTGTAATTTTTTTTTAATTATCATTATTTTTGGGGCAGCGTTTGGGACTAAAAGTGTCCCAGAGAGTAAGGAGTGCAAGGAATAAAAAGACTAAGAGATATTCCTTCTTTTTCAGGTCTCTCTTCCTCAGAGAGAAGGTTGAGAATACTATTACCACTTAGACAGTTGTCTGTAAATACAGACATTTTCTTGTTAGAGGTGGTTCTGAAAGCCCTAAAGAGCTACCAAAGGGCAGATTATTTTACACATTGTAACAGTTAGGGTAGAATAAATGAAAATAGGGTGTCTGGACGCATCTCTGGCAGACATCTTCTGTCTACTTTAAAGAAAGAAACTTAAACTGAGCTGAGATTTCTTGTTTCTCTGTGATCCTGCCCTGGAAGGGGTGCAGTGCCAGCAGCAGCAGCAGTGGGGACACCTCCTGCTCTGTGCTGCCCTGCAGCCGTCCCAGGGCTGTGCCCGACACAATGGACCCACGCCAAGGGACGGGCAGATGACTTGTTGTTCTTCACGCCCAGCCAGTCCCCCGTCTCCTTTGTTAAATACAGCTGGGTGTTGGCTTTTATTTGGATGTAAGTGTGGGAAGAGATTGAGCCTGTCATCTCACTTCACACCAAATGGCCAATCTGGGGCAATTCCTAATGTTTCGTTGTGATTCTCGCATTCTTGGTGCTTCTTTTTTTAATTTTTTCTGAAATGTTCAGATGCATTTCTTTCAGAAAACCTTTATTTCCAGATTTTTGAAATGTAGAGGAGTGCTTTGGTAGCTGGGTTTCCCTCTTTTGGTAAACCGATAAAAGAAAAAGCTGTAAAAGAATGTAAACATTGGCTATGTAAACATAAGGTGTCACCTATTAACCGTATCACACAGTGAATTAACTATGGGCCTGAACACTAAAAGCAAGCACAAATATTATCTGTGCTCCGTGTTAGGCAGGGTCTCAGCTGCCACCTGCCTTTGTTTACATAGTGGTGGTGGAAAAGCCAAGCTGAAATAAGATTAAAAAAAAAAACCAAAAAAAAAAAGGGCTAAAGGTCTGGCTGGGGTGATCATAACTAGAGGGTGAGGAAAATGTTTCTTCACTAGGACTGTTGGGATAGTGTTAAGTCTTAGGGTTGTCAGGGTACTGGAAGAATAGTGAATATGGAGCCCTGCGCAGAGACTGCTGTGGTGCAACAGGCATAGATGATTGTGGGAACATGAGGAGGGCTGATGTGATATACAGTACTAGCAGGGCAGAAGAGATACGGTGGGATAACACCTGGTCTGGACACCATTGCTTCTTTCCTCCCTTCCTATCTCTTTGTAAAGTGGGCACTCAACCTCCCTAGAGAGAGCAGATGCAACTTGGTCAGGCTGATGAGGTACAGATCAGCCAAGGTTCATCAAAAAGCCAGCCACAGCCACCGCTGCTGGCTAGGAGAATGCCAGCCTTGCCCAAGGGCTGCTGTGCTTCCCTCCCTACTGAGACGGGAAGGAAGGGAGGCTGAGGGAGGGGAAGATAGCTGGACCTCATCAGCCCTGCGTCATGGTGCTAAGCCACTAGAGCTGTTTTTCTACCTCTGTAGAGCACCTCTCTGCTTGGGAGCTGGTGCCCTACAGGGTGAAACACCTGGGCACAGATAAGAGGAATTTAAATACATGTATGTACATTTGTGGGTATTCACGCTTGCACATACTATATGTACAGTTAACCCCCTCACCTCCAAACTAGTCTTCGTAAGCCAGTCTCAGAGAGTCCAAGAGTGGGGCAGTCATATTTTGTAATGCTTGGTAAGAACAGCAAGGCAAATGGGACTGTGGCCATCTAATTGGGACTGCGCACGATGCAGGGCTGGGTAGGTTAGGGCTATTCCCATGCTGTGTTACTCCCGGGCACTGCTTCTGCCCTAAGACCTAGCTCAGGCCCTTCTGAGGAACTTGCAGCTACATATTTAATATATCATTTGGACAGTTTCAAATAATCCACTTATGTCAGGCGTTGAATGTACACGGTAAGTCATAAAGGAAAAGCAGAATTGATAAGAAACTATATAAAGTATTTGCCAAGGCCTTTAGGTTACTTGGGTCATGGTAATACAAACATCAGATTTATATACTGTAATGTAGCTATGCATATAACCTTACACATTTTCAGGTACATTAATTTAGTTACCAGCTGCAGGACACTACAGATGACTTATATCATTTAGAGGCAAAATAAAGAATTCACTTGTACAACTAACACATTGAAATAGAGCTTCATTTTAATAATGTTTTCAATGATAAAATTCCACTTGGAAGACAGATGTTGGTTGACAGGTGAACTAAAACTTTTCTGGAGTGGTGATATACCACAAATTCACACTTTCACAGAAATAAATGAAAATACTTCAGAGAGGAGCAAGAAATCCATTAGACAGAAAAAGATGTTAAATGTGCTGATACAATGGAGCTAATTAGAAAATTTGTTCCAGAAGCTGTGTTTCAGTTGTACCTGAGAAATACAGAGCTCAGTTGAGCATCCAGGAAGGTGAAAAACACCATCAATAGATGTCAGTAGATTTTTGATTGTGTTAGCATTAGGAGAGGGTGGTGTAGCCGGCACTGAGAGTTTGTGTTGGATGGCTGCTCTGTGCTGCTTTATAGATAAAACACTGAGGGCCTGCAAGTTCAACTACTATCAATCTAATAGAGAGCTGTTTGGCAGCTAACAGAAACAAAACCTCCTTTAAAGCCAGTTCCAAGCTCTCTCTTTGCCTCACGCTCATCAATTTGGTGATATTCACTACCTGGCTTCAGAGCCATGAAGTCTATGTGTTACCAGGGCCAGGCAAGGTGATGTCTGTAGAGGGGTTGAAAAGAAGGAAGAAGGACTGCAAGGCTTTGGCAAGCAAAGAAAGGGATCTACTTGAAAGGAAAATGAAACACAGGGGACTGTAAAATGAGACATTCACATTTAAAAAGAACTGGGGTTGGACTCACCTGGCAACATTCACATGCCTGCAAGCCCCCAGGTCATGTCAACAGAGGATTCCTGAGCTCAGAAATTCGGCACATCCCAAGGCCAAGACAAGGCAACTGGGTCCCTTCCCAGAGCTGGGCAAGGGCTCCCCATGATCGAACTGTGGGCAGAGGTTCCGTGTTGTGTGTTGGTTTCAGTTGCTCAAGGCAACCCTTCAATTGCCTGTTGGGTCACCCACAAATGTGCAGGCTGGTGGAGGATGGGCTCAGCCTGACAGCTGAACTCAACAGGGGCAGCTGTGAAGAGTCAGACTTGCTGTTTGGGAGGTTCCTGACCAAGGTAGGGACATTGACCCTCTCCCCAGGTTTTCTCCAGAGCATAGAGATCCTCAACAGTTGACTGCAGTAGCAGTAGCAGTCAACTAGTGACAGTTCAACCAATGCAACCTAGAGTTCCACTGCTGGAAATCAAAAGGCTCCCCCACATCTCACTGCATGAGAACATTTACCTCCTCCCCCTGCGTTTTCTTTCTGAATCAAAATTCTGCAGCTGATAAAAAAGTCTTCTGCAAGTTTTGGGAGGAGGTTGTTGTGCTACCTTATTCTCAGGATGACACAGGGAAACTGTACCCTTGATGGGACAGTAAACTAATGAGGCAAGGGTGTGCGGGGACAGCATTGATGAAACTACTTAAGGGTCTCGATGAATATCTCACTGTGGAAGGGCTGAGGAGGATTCACAGTGAGGAGCGCTCACCCAACTTACTACCAGCCCTTCCATGGTGCTGAGCTTTCCTTCCAACTCAGACTTTGCAAGATGTTCTTAATGTTAAACTCGGTGTTTCTCCTGTCCTGGCTGCCTTTTTACGTGGTACAACTGTGGCACCCACAGGAAACAGACTACAGAAAGAGCTCCTTGGTTTTCCTGGCCTTCACCTGGATCTCTTTCAGTTCTTCAGCCTCAAAGCCAACCCTCTACTCCGTGTACAATGCAAACTTCAGAAGAGGGATGAAAGAAACTTGTTGCATGTCCGCCATGAAATGTTACAGAAGCAACGCATACACCATCACCACCAGTTCCAGGATAGCCAAAAAAAATCATGTTGGGATTGCAGAAATCCCAGCTCCAGCCAAAACTGTCACTAAAGACTCCATCTATGATGCTTTTAACAGAGAAGCAAAGGAAAAAAAGCTTGCCTGGCCTATTCAGTCCAATCCCCCAAATACATTTGTTTAGTTGTCCTCATTGCTTTGGAAATTTATGACCTACCCCCTGAACAAGGAGCTTTCTCTCGGTTTTGAACCAATGTATATTTACATCTTTTTAATACAACTTTTAGAGAAGAAGAAAAAGATGTTTTATTTTATTAAATGCGTTGATTTTGATGTGTACAGTCTATTTCATTCAGTTACCTTTTGCTTTTGGAACTACTCTCCCTGAATCACAAGCGTAACTTTTTTACAGAACAGAAAACTATCAGTATGTAGGGAAAAAGGGAAAGGAAAACCACTGCTCTTTATAATACCTGCACAATGGCCACCGTGTATGAATGCATAAATCCACTCAAAGCCAGGTATACTTCCTTTCTTTATATCCCTGTGAATACTGTTGCACTGGGGTTTTCCCTCTTGTCCCAGACCCTACGGGTACGATGTCCATACGTGGCCAACGCTGGCATAACTCTGAGCCCACTGACATCACTGGTAAAATTCCCACCGCCCTGGTAGGGCCAGCATCAGGCCAGTACTGAATGCTTTTGCAACCTCAGCATCGTGCCTCTCCAGAGGTCTCATGGTCCAAAGCACCTGAGAAAAGTTCTCCCCTTTGTCTTGCCCTCCCCATCTCCTCTCAAGCTGCTTCTGCTCCCAGCCTCGTGCACCCACTCAGAAGCCAGGGGTGGGCACGGCCTGGGAGAAGACCTGCTGATCAAAAGGGGTTGTGGCTGTATCAGGCATCCAGGGACTCCTCACCTGTTAAATTCAGTGTGTCTCCTGGCCTGAGTCACTCCTTCTAAGGTATGACTGTGCCACCTGCAGCAAATAGTGGGTTTTCCCAAACAGGAGCAGGAAAATGAGCTCTGCAGTCACATGCTCACCTGACAGCATCCTCCTCTGGTGCATGTTTGAATAGGTCACTAATAGGCATCCCAGGGGAGACAAGATGGCAAGAAGCTGTGGCTGCAGGTGGAGCCAGCTCCTGCTGCTGTTTCTCTGCCAGTGCTGGTCTCCGTCACCCAACAGGACCAGCTGTGACCTACTGCTGTCAGGAAGGGGAACGGCACCAGGTTGATGGATACTTCCAAATGACATTATGGCAAGCATCGGTTAGGCTGTAGTCATTTGACATTATGTGACTTTAATCGTGTGCGTGCATATTGCAGATTAGGAACTCAAGTCTGCACACTGTATTGCGCCAATGGTAGATTGTTCTTCCCCCCAAATAACCACATTTCTTTCATACTATTTATTTGCTACTTTGGCAGCTGTTCAGATTGTTGAAAGAAAGGTCTGTTATTATTAGGTTGCAAACACACAGTCTACAGCTGGTCAAAGGTGGTGTTGGATTGTCTTCCCATAGCCTTGGTCTCACTAAAAGTTGTGAGGTGCGGTTCTCACGAGATAGGAGCCTTATTTTTGTGTTAAGTTAAATATCGGTGGCCATCAGCAAAGGCAGCCAAGAGAAAAGGTGCTGAGTTCAGTGCAAAGCTTTCAGTGATGCTGGGTGTCGTGTGCGGGCAGAGAAGAGGCTTGCTCAGAAGCTAGTACACACCGGCACTGTTCCGTATTTATAGACAATTCTTTTGCCCTAGACAACTGTGTGGCTTCTTTGCTGATTTGACTATCAAATATACTACCTATATATATATGTATATATATGTATATATACCTATAT
>VXBJ01002601.1:274085-314461 GCA_013400055.1 Nycticryphes semicollaris | reverse complement strand
GAGCGGCGCTGCCCCCCGCGCTGCGGGAGGCGGGGGCTGGTGGCACCGTCGCCACCACCGTCGCTATGGGAGCGGAGCAGAGCGCGGAGGCCGGCAGCCGCCTGGGCGAGCCCAGTGCCTCAGGTCGGTGCCCGCCGTGTTGCGGGAGGGGAGGAGAGCGCCGGTTGCCGGGCGGGAGGGTGAGGCCCCCGTCCGAGGGTTCCGCGTCCCTCTGGCGAGGCGAGGAGACTCTAGAGAGGCCAGGCGGGGCGATTGTGTGGCAGCGCGGCGCCCCGCTGCAGGGGCCTGGCGCGGCGGTAGCGGAGGAGGCGAGGGGCGGAGGCGGGCGCCTGTGGAGAAGGGAAGGGTTTTTCCTCGCCAGGCAGCAGCAGCTGCCGGCCCTTCCTCGGGGAGGGGGGGTGCGGGACCGCTTCGGGCGGCGAGGGGGACACCAGACCGGCCGGCCAGGTGGGTGCACCCCGGAGCCCCGGCGAGGGTCTGTCTGCCGCCTGCCGGGAGGGGGGAAGCAGGGGGTAGGGCCTGGAGGAGAGCAAGGAGGAGAGGGTGTCAGTGGTGCAGGTGTTGTAGGATCAGCTGCTACCTGATTTTTGACAAGGCTTTGCTGAACGTAATGCACTCTCAGGGAGGGGGTGAGAAGAGGGAGCGTAGTGTCCTTCAGTGATCTCGGTAACGTGTGTAATACTCAATAAAATGTACCTGTGCTGTGTTAAATACAGTCGCTTAGGGTTGAGTTCTGGTGGAATCTTCTTATTAATTTAATCTCTTTCTTTTCCCCTCGCACCCTTCCAGCATCTCCGTCGCCAGCCAAGCAACGAGCGAAAATGGATGATATTGTGGTGGTAGCCCCAGGAACACAGTCCTCCCGGAATGTCAGCAACGATCCAGATGTCATAAAACTGCAGGAAATTCCAACTTTCCAGCCCCTTTTGAAAGGTAGTGATTGTTCTTCCTCTGTTTTTAACGGCCTTTCTGGTTTTTAATGAGAAATGCCGTGTTGCATTCTAATATATGATGGACCGCAGCATCCAGTTTTGCTCTGGGCCTCTTAAAAACATCTGAGCGTTACTCTCTCAGAACCATAGCTACCTATGTATGGATTCGGTTGCTTGAAATCAAGATTTCTTGTTGCAGTTTCCAACATAGAGATTTTGTTTTTTGGATTTGGGGTGGGCTGAAGCTTGCTTGGGTCCTTAAGCCCCAGGTTGACAACATCCCTTTATATTAGTGGATCTCTTAAATTCTCACTGTGTCCGTCTCTCTCTTTTTCTTTTCCTTCCTCCCCCCCCCCTCCTTTTTTTTTTTTTTTTCTTTTCTCCCCTGCACCCATTCTTTGTTCCTCCTATTCTGTTCAAAGGGAAGTGAAGATTCAAATCAGAGTTGTCAAGCCTGCAGTTTCCCAAAACCAGTTTGTGCATTTTGCACGGCCTGGCTTCTAGCTACCTCTTTTTCTGGAGACTGTGCAATGTCCTTAGTATCTGAAAATCACTTAGGAAGGAAGTTGTCTGGAGCAGCCTGCACGAATTGATTTGGTAAAAGCAGCCTGCTCCCCCTGGAACGGTGTGGGTCAGCAGACTTGTGTGAATGTGCTGTGTAGTGCACACTCAGTGAGCTAACTGGGGTTTTTTTTGGCTTTTTTTTTCTTTTCTTTTGAAAATCCAAGGCCTACTGCGCACGTGTGCGTTGGCTGCAGCACTTGCTCATGCCTTGTAGGCCTGCTGTGACGGAGAGGAAGGAGCTGGGATGTTTAGCCCTCCCTACTGCTGGAAGAAATTATGTGGTCTTGTACAGCTGAAGGTGTACGTACTACTGGTCTGGGCGTCACTGATTCATGCCTGGCTGCTGGGAAGATACGGTAGCTACTTTGCCCAAAAGGGAATGTAACATCACAATACCACTTTTTGGAGAGAAACTCTTTACTTCTTTTTGGTGTGTGTGTATGTGTTTACTGCATGAGGACACTGGAACATGACTAGTAATTGTGGACACTATGATAGCCCAACAGGCCAAATATTTGGCATTTATTGAGTACTGCTGGATAGGGGCCTAGATGTGTGCAGCAGAGACTACTCTTTCCAGCAGAAGGGATAGAGAGATGGGGAGGTCATTAAATAGGAGAAGAACAAAGAAGAGTATTTTTGGGGCTGGTACTGCTCTCTCTCTTAACCAAAAAGAGAGTGTGTTAGTTATACCTATTTTATTTTTTTTTTCCTTGAACTTTACAGAGGGTTACGTAGAAATCGTGTGTTTGATTTATTCCTGGCACTTTTCACTACCATGAACTGTAGGATTGCTGATGTTGGTGCAGCATTCATGCCAGCAGCAGGCTGGGTCATTGCCTGTAGGCCGAATGTGCTTTGCTTGTACAAAAGGCAGAAACAGGATCTTGCCACTGACAGTTTGGAATGTAAATGCTGGAACCCAAATCCACAAAAGAAATAAGGAACTTTTAATCTGGGAGACCAAATTTAGAAGATGTATTAACATCTGGCACTGAGACTGTTGTGTATGTGTAGGAGCATGATGACGAAGAGTTTCAGTTCCACCTAGCCTCAAACTGTGGTGAGCAAACCTGAGTTGCATAAGCGCCGTAGAAGTCCTGGGATGTCACTGGGAAGTGCTGATTGGTTCCAGAAGTTGTGTTCCTGTGTGGGTGGTTGAGGAGAGCAAGGATACAGAGCTTGAGGTAGGAAGTGAGAAATAAGAGAGCAGCAGCCATGTGGCTGAGACGGAAAGGTTGGAAGGCACTGCCTGACATAGCCAGTCTAGGTCCTTTAACTCCTAAACATGCATGAGTTAAGTTGTTTGGTGGGAAGTCATCTTTGTCACTGAGTTGCTTTTGCTGTCTTTCTTTGGACGTGAAGCTGTGCATGTATGATAGAAACCTTCTCTTCCATGCCTTACCGTTTGTGCTGCTAAGGGTTGCCCTCGGAGATCTCTTGAGATGTGGTGACATCTGGTGACTTCTCAAGGGTATTGCATGCTTAATCACGTTTAGTTCTGGGAACACCTCTTTCAGCTTCAGATACTTGTTACTGCTCGAACAACAGGATTGTGATACTTTTGTTCACTACAGAAAGCAGCGTGGTCTCCCGAGTGAGTTGACTCTCAAGAGATCGCAGATCTACGACAGGCTGGCTCTAGCAGTTGTTTTATTCTGGACTGGTCTCTTCTCAGTTTCTTCACATGCAAGGTCATGTTCCTGGAATGGATGAAGGAGGATACTGGAGATCTTTTAGGAGTTAATCCTAAAAACTCATGTCTTATGATCTACTAGCTTGGAGGGCTGAAGACATGAACTCATAGCCCTTGAGAGCATCACTATTTTTTTCATTTTCTCCTTAGCTTGGCTTTTTATTTTGCTTTTAAGTCTCAGAAGAAGCCTAGTAGTTAGACGGTTGGACTGGGAAAGCACATGGTCATGAAGAGACTGCAAGATCTTAAGAGACAAAGGACTTAAAAGCTGAAGCACTAGTCTCTCCTTGCCATATTGAGTTGAACTGTGATCAGTGAAGCCGGAGGTCTTTAGCATTGTGCGACCTTGCATGGAAGAAAAAGCCAGTATGAAGGATATAATGGACACAACACTAGGTTTTCCTTGCCTTCTACAGCAAAAATTATACCTTAAAAATCTGTTAATTTTACAGCTAGGGTTGTGTAGGGTCCTTCAGAGTAAAGTTTGCCTTCTTCGAAGTACTGTCGTTGCTACTGAGCCTGTGTAATCAGCAGTGTTTGAGAAGTCAGCATTGAAGCATTTGCCGATTTCAGTGTTTGACCTTATTGGACTCAGTGTGCACTACGGTCTTGAAGTGGTTGTGTAGTACCTACTACAGTGAGTCAAGGACAGGAATGTCTTTGGGATTATCTTTTCTGGTGCTATATTCACGTGGACAGAAAGGGGAGCGTGTCCCCACATATGGTGGGTTTAGGAAAGCATTCCAGTGGATGCCTGTTCTATTGCTGTTTGTAAACATCAAATCCCAATCCCATCCAAACTGAGGGGAGAGGAGAAACTACTCTTGGGGAGTACACCTGGGAGTGAAGTGCCAGACTGTTGTTCTCAAAAAACTGCTATGTATTTGGAGTGTTTGCTAGCAGAGAACTTCACTTCTTGATGGATCGAGCCTTTCTTTTTTTTCTTTAAGTGGGGAGGACAGTTTATAAACTAGACACTTGGGAGCAAGAGAGGAAGTCTCCAGTCTTCTCCCTAGTTTCAAGCGTTCCCTGTAGAGACTCCTTTGTAAGCAATACAGAAAAAAACATGATGTGCTGTTGCTTTCCTTTATGTGGCTTCCTAAGGGTATCTGCATGAAAATGAGGCTTCTGTCTGTTCAGTGTCCCTGGTTCTTGCAGTCTGTTCATAGCATGACGTCATCACCAGCTGTGTATAAAACCAAAGTCACGTTCTCCAAGTAATTCAAAATGGTGCTTCTGTAGCTTATAAACAAAGCAGCCCATCTTATAAAAGTGTTTTTGGAACAAACCTAAAAATGCCATTTTCTGTGTGGTCATGATTGTGGAAGGTTGATAAAGTAGTACAGTGTGGGATTTCTCTCTGAAAGGCTCTTGCTGGGTCTGTAAATTACCACCTCTGACCACATTTGGCTTTTGTGACCAGGGGATCCTCTTTGAGGATTGAGGACTACTGGGAGGAGATGGCATCCTCTTGACAAAGTGCAGTTGCAGCACCTTTACCAACAGGTAGGCCAACCTGAAAAAGGGGTTGAAAAGTGAAGGGTGAATTTTTTTTATGTTTGTTTTTTTTCGATACAGTTTTCCTTGGTAATTAAAGATGAGTGGGGTACGGAATTAAACACAGAATTAAACTGTTACAGAGCTTCCCCAAAACTTTCTAAAAGAGTGTTTACATTTTAAATTCATGCTGTGAAAACAGAATGTTCATCGCATTCTTCCATGGGGCATCAGCATCTCTCTCAAGCCTCAAGAAGTTCTGTCCTTCTGGTAGCAGTGAAGTGTTATGGTAAACAAAAACATGGATGCAGATAAAGGACCTATTGGCGTGTGTTAGTAATATAGGAGAAACTGTTTGAGGACTAGTTACCCAACTACAAATGTAATTTCTATTCTGTGCCAGGGTCAGCGAGACCTAAGGCAAACAAAATGTTGGGAGTTCGATAGTAGGAACAAAAACTTTGAGTAATGTATCTGTTAATTTAACAATCAAATTTAAATGGGCTGAGGCTGCCACTCTTATTTTTCTGTGACCGATTAGTTCTGAGAAAGGGAGCAGGACATGGGTGAGATTGGAGTGTGTGTTTCTGGGGCTCTGTTTTGGACAGCTGTCTTGTAAGTGGCATGCTCTAGATTTTGTAAGACAAGGTAAATCTTGTGGGTCTTTTTGAAGGAAGTCAATGTAATGTGTGACTATGTATTCTTGCTGGAAAAGTGATTAAACTTTTCATTGCCGGTGGGTTAAACAAAAAGCAAGAGGTTCCATGGTTTGTGTAAGAAGAAAAGTCACGTTAACTCTTAATTACTCAGCAGAAACTGTGTGACAAATAGATTCTAGGCTGTATCAGTGGTTTCTGACAGTATTTAATGTCCGGTTGGTAATTTGTTTTGGAAACTCAAGATACAAAAGGGTACACTAAACAAATGGGCTTGTTTGTATGATGTTCACACAGAGATTTCCAAGCAGCAATCCTTCATCCAGGCACGTATCTAAAATAAAAATTCGAAAGAAATGAAACCTAGGATGGAATCATATAGCCATAGAATGCTTTGGGTCAGAAGTGACCTTTAAAGATCACGTAGTCCAACCCCCTGCCATGGGAAGGGACATCAGGTTGCTCAAAGCCCTGTCCAACTTGACCTTGAATGGTTCCAATGACAGGGCGTCCACAACTTCTCTGAGCAATTGGTTTTGATGTCTTGCTACCCTCATCATAATAAAAATGCCTTCTTTATGACCAATTTAAACCTACCCTCTTTGAATTTAAAACCATTGTCCCTTGTCCTGACACTACAGGCCCTGGTAAAAAGTCTCTCCCTATCTTTCTTACAAGCTATACTTGTCCTGTGGAGACTTCTTTGAGAAATAATCTTTTTCCTACACATGGCTAGAATTTTGTGCTTGTAAAAGGTCTTCAGCACGAACAAGCAAAAGAAACAGAGGTTACTACCTCACTGCAAAGGTACTATGTGAGCAGCAGAAGCTTCCTTACATTGCTGTGCCTTCTTCTGTCCCCATAGGATTTTGTGATGAGCTTGCTTTCCAATCTTGTTTCATTGTTTTTCTGGTCACCCTGGTAATACCAAGAGCATTTGAGATGTTCTGACTGGCTAACAAAAGGTGCTAGAAAGGCAGAGACTGACTGCTTTGGCTGGCCTAGCTCCATCGGTTGCTAATTTTGAAGTGTGTCTCTTGTCATTTCCAAATCCGGTGATCAATCCTGTTAATTTTACTGGGCTACTTGTGTCTCTTGAAGACTTGTGGACTCTAACCTGGCTTTTGGAAAATTAATGTCTTAGTGAGTGGTATTTAGGCTTTATTGAGATGCTTCTGTAATATCTGAAAACCAAGATGTTTTAGTAGCCCATGGCTTGTATAGGAAATGGCAACTTTCAAGTTGCATTCCATTTGATTTGGTGCTAAGTTAAAAATTTGAGTAACACACAGGTGTGGGAAGATAAATTATTTTTTGTTTTGGAGACCAGTTCACATTGTGTAAGCCTGACTTTCAGTTTCTTCTTGGTTTTGGTACTTGCTGCATTGAGTTCATTGAATGCCCAGGCTGGCAGCTCACCCCTTTGAAAGGGGGGGCTTGTTGCTTTTGCTTTTGGCCATGTGGGCATGTCTCCCCGAGTCACTCTGGCTCTGGTATTTGTTGGGCTCTTTGGTAGAAGATGTAGACGATGCACCTTTTACTGGTTAGTTCCATGCTGGGCTGGTGAGCGGAGCCAGCTTATGGGAGAGGTCAGTGAGTTCATGTCTGATAACTGAGAGGAGCTGTGTTGAAGGAGGATCCCAGGGTGTTAGATCCCATTTTCAGTAGCAACCTAGTAAATGGGCTGAAGGCTGGTGACTTCATTCGTCTTGATACTGTGCTGGTAATGACATTGAAAGAATTAACTGAAGTGTTGCCTGTTCTCTCTGTGTCTAGTGCTGGTGTCATACAGAAGACCCTGTGACATGGGTTGTGAAGCAGCTGCTGCTGGTGAAATATGATTAAACTGCCATTGGGATGTACCTGGGTTGTCTGTCCAAAACAGAACTGGAAAACTAGTTTTGCATATGGGGCCTTCCATTTTAGCTGCGTGCTTCATTTCCTTTTGCTTTAATGTTTTGGGTTTTTCCAAGGTGATGGACTATTTTCTAGTGATGATGATTATACTGTATTAGGGACAACATCTTTCAAAATTTAGGAAGACAAATTCATGCCCAGATGGTAACTTAGGTGCCTTCTGAAATGAAAATTGAAACATATTCTGTGTGCTTGGCAGATGCCCTCTGGCTCCTCCTCAGCTGACTGCAAATGACTGTGATGCCTTTGGTTTGAAGGTCTACGCTGAGGTCTGTCAGGGGTGCTGCCCAGGTAGCACTGCAGGTAGGACAGTGACCTTCCTCTAGGTGGCTCTTGTACTTTACAGTTCACCTGTAACTAAAACAACACCTGCAGTAACCTGAAATTAACTTTGGGCAACCAGTCCCTTGTAAATACTAGTAATTCATTTGTACTGCTATTTTCTTTGTCCTTTCCTCATCATTTGGAGGAAGTGGTTGCCACTATGGTGGTAGCATCCCTTGAAAGCGTAAGTGGCATATACTGTGAGTTTATTGAATATGGGCTTGTGGTTGTTTAGAGATAATTCAGCAGCCCTCTCTTGTGATCCCAGTTACCTGTGGAGGAAAACTTAAGTAAATGAAAAAAAAACCTCCTTCTAATGCTAGATATTTAATCGTTGAAGCTGTTGATGATCCCTGCTTGGCCTGCTGCACAAGAATGTGGTGCTGCTGCTCTTTATTGTTTTGTCTGACAGTTTTTGGTTTGTTGTGTGCAAGTCTCCTTGAGAGCAGGGGTTGTTTTTGTGAGTCCTGGAATGTGCTGGTATGTAACTGGAGACTGTGACTTATGAATGGTTCAGGTATGGGTTATGTGCTGAGACTCCAGGTTTGCCATCCTGTGCAGCATGTCTTCTGTCAGAGGAACTCCTGGTGCCCTTAGCACCGAGAGAAACAAAGTTAGTGCGGGTTGCTGAGGCTCTTAGTTCAGGCGTAGGTGAGAGGTGGCTTCTCTGCAGACCTACAAGCAAGTTATTTGTGGTGCACTCCATTCCTTTGTCTGCCAAACACACATGGTGTGCATCTTTTAGCTCGTAGCCATATGAAGGATATTGTGTGCAGCTCATTAGCATCCCCAAGGCCAATATAACTGTATTCTTGTCCTACAAATACTACTGCTGTTTTTGTAAGACTAGCAAAGCATGGCTTAGTAAGGCTGTAGCATTTCTGTCCTTAATGTTATTAAATACACACTAAGCAAAGATCTATCGGGCGTGAATTAGAAGCTAAGGAGATCTTTCCTTACTATGCTACCTGTTATCCATATTTACATTGCTTCATTATTAATCAGGAAAGGTGTTCCACAAAGGGAAGGCCGAGGCCTTTACTCTGAAGAGTGCAGCTTATAGTTTACCTGGCAGTAGTGTAAAAAGGCAACTGAAGTTGCATGGCAGAAGAGTCTTGGAAGACAAGTCCAACCTAAGGAGACTCCTTTTTGTCTCAATATGGTTTAAAGTGGAAACTTGGCAATGGTGTTCTTGTTACATCTTCAGCAGAGGTGCATAGGGAGATGCTGAGAAATCTGCTATGAGAGAGACCGGGGGTGATACTTCTGCTGCTGTGCCGATCGCGGTGCTGAGCTGATCTACTGTTGTCCTCCAATCACAGGAAACGTAAACTTGCGTTAAGTAGCTTGAAAAGATTGTTTAAACCTTTTGAACTTTTTTTGGTAAGGTCACTTTTCAGGCAGAAAAACTACTTGCCTGAAAAATATCAATGTGTTTATCTTTCTGGCATAGCTTGTAGAGGAAGGATGGATGTTTCAAATCTATTGCCTTTAAAGCAACATACTTTGCCACACCTTACCCCTCAGTATTTTCTGCTGACTGACTGGCATCTTCTCTTCTTTCCCTTACCTCAATGTATGCTACTTTTTCCATTTATTTCCTAGGGAATTTAGCTAATAGCACACATTAGTGAGTTTTGTTCCTATAATTCTCTACACACTGCGGTTTTTTCAATCCTTTCTAATTCTGCCTCTGTGCCTTACAAGGAGGATCTGCTTGTTGCAACACTTCACAGCACTGGTGAGGGTGCAGGGCTGTAACAGGATTTGCAACATCCGAGTTTGTTAGGACCTCATGCTTTGTGCCCTTCATGAGGTCTGTGAAAATAAGAGCATGTTGGGCAGAAAGAAATACCAGGGATGATAATGTGAGTGCACACCTACCTGGTGGGGTCTTTTGTTTGGTTTTGGGTGTTTTTTTTTCTTTTGATTGGTTGTGCAGTTGTTTTTAGGCTTGTGGACCAGTATTCTGTATTAGAGAACTATCTCTTCATTTTAGTTTTGCAACTCAAAACTAGCTACTGAAAACAGAACCTAGAAGATGCCTCACTTTTGAGGAAAGGAGCTTTCCTTTCAAAAGATAGTTGGAGGAGAGGAGGATGATAGTGATGTCCTATTTCCTTGTATTCCTCAGTGGTTTTTTTGACTCTCTGGAGACCTGGACTAAGTCAAATTTTATGTGTGAGAGAATTTGTGTTTAGGTCTTATCCAAACAATACAGTCAACACCAGTTGAGAGAGTATTAGGGTCTATATACTTGGTTGTCTTATGTTTTCCCCCCCTGTCCCTTTGCAAACTTTTCCATACTGCATGTGTAGTGGCAGACAAATAGCATGAGTGTGAGCGTATCTGCCTAGGCTATTAGACTGGCCTCCTCTTTCTTGGCTGAGTACCCTCAAACTTCTTCGAGCACCTGCCTCCTGTCTGGACCTCCTCAGGCCCATATGGCTCCTTCTCACCATCTTGCTGCATGAGAATAAGCTTTGGTGGTCATTGCAAGTCACCTGCGGATTCTCCTTCCTTTACCTTCACAGAGCTTCTGTGACAGAGCTGTCCAGCTGGCCTGTGTGGTGTTTGGGGTGCAGCTACCCTTTGGATACATTAGAAGATGTGCTGAGGAAAAATATCATGTGGTAAGGAGTTAACCATGTCCTGGCTTAGAGATTTATCACACGCTTTGAAACTGCAGTGTCATTGATGACTCTTTCTAAGAACGTCTTTTTTTTGGGGGGTTTTTTTTTGTTTGGTTGGTTTTTTTTTTGGTGTGAGTCTTTGAAGGACTCTGGGCATCTAAATCTGGATAGATTTTTTTTTTTATTTTCCTCCCTCTCTCCTTCACATTTATGTCCTTTTTATTCAGCATTATTGACTTGCTCATAGGACTTAGCTGAGTGTGACTGAAGGGCCAGTGAAATTTCTCTTCCTGCCTTTCCCATTTGGTGCAGGTATCTGTAGGTATCTTTCTTTGTATATTCCCCTGTTGAACCTGATGTTTTATATCAATGAAAATTGCATGCAAAGAAACTTTCCTGTTAGAAATGCATATAGGATGTATGTGTGTATGTATGTATATATATATATATATATATACATGTGAGTGTGTGTATATGTATTTACAGAGATAGATATTTGGAGTGATTATCACAGAATCACAGAATATCAGGGATTGAAAGGGACCATGAAAGATCATTGAGTCCAATCCCCCTGCCAGAGCAGGAACACCTAGATCAGGTCATACAGGAACACCTCCAGGTGGGTTTTGAATGTCTCCAGAGAAGGAGTCTTCACAACCTCTCTGGGCAGCCTGTTCAGTGTTCCATCACCCTCACCATGAAGAAGTTTAAGTGGAACCTCTTATTGTTCCAGTTTGCACCCATTGCCCTACCATTGGCCGTCACTGAGAAGAGCCTGGCTCCATCCTCTTGACACTCACCCTTTACATATTTATAAACATTAATGAGGTCACCCCTCAGTCTCCTCCAAGCTAAAGAGACCCAGCTCTCTCAGTTATTCTCCAAGGTTGCTCCTATAGGAATATTGCAACGGTGTTATTCAGTGGACTAAACCCTGTAAACTGATTTTTCCACTCTGTAGGCTGGATGGGGTGTAAGAAAGAGAGAGGGACCTAGTGAAAGCTCCCTCCTGGTGCCATTATTTTGGTTCTGTCCTCCACTGTGATACCTGCTGTTCTTTTCACTTTGGCTGTATTATTCCAGCCACTAGTATCATGAAGTATTTGTGTTTACTGGATAGGAACTGCTGTTACATATTGGGCACTTGGATGTAGAGAAACAAGAGGTTTGTGTCTGGGACATATCTGTCATGCTGGGACTGAAGCATCTGATAATCAGGGAAGGGATGGGACCTTGGAGCCGTAACTGAGTTCCTGAGGGGGAACTCTGACATGTGGACAGAAAATTTTAGTGTCTTTAGTAGCTATGGCAATGAGCAATATAGATGTGTTCAGATAGAGATCCACAGGAAAATGCTGCGGATTCTGAAACAAAACACCTGACTCTTTTTAATGAGAAATGTCTACTTTTTCAAAGGAAAGGAGAAATGGTAATTATGTGTTTTTAAACAGCACCTCAATGAGGAATCTCTCTGCTCTTTCTGTTACCATCAGCAGCAGTCACTTCAGTTATTCAGGTCTTACTTCCCTGTCTTCTGATATTGAAAATCTAAAATAAATCATAAGAAAATGAACTAGGTGTGCCAAAGGTCAGTTTGCTGTTACTTCCAGAATGATTCTGTCATTAGGAATCAGTGAAGCTGTCATAGCAATTGGGAAGGAAAACAGTCTAAAATGCTTCTGAGCTGTTTACTGCATACCTAAAACTCCCACCTCTGTCCTCAAAAAAAAAAACAAAAAAAAACCCACCCCAAAATCCCCAAAAAACAACCCAAGAAACCAACCAGCCCAACAAAGCAAACCTACAAAAGACCCAACTTGAAAGTATTTTGGCCCAAAGTCCCTATTGCTTGACATACTTTCTTCCAGGTGCTTTCCCAGCAAAGATCAGTGAGCTCTGTACTTCCCAGTGAGTGACAGAAAGCATCAGCCAAGTACACTGTGATGTTTAAACCTTGTTCATCCACGGTATTGACCTGTAGTTGTGTGTGGTGGCAGGACAGATCTTTGAAATTCTTTTTTTTTTTTTCCTTCTCGCATCCTGAAAGGCTGAAGGTGCACCAACAGGCTCATTTGTCAACAGGTTTTTTTTATTTTCCTAGATTGTACCTACCAATATATGCCTTAACTTTGAATACAGTTTGCTTTAAAATATGTTTATGTATGTGTGTGTATGTGTGCATGCACTATACATAGACGCTATATATAGTATGATGATACATAGAAATAAAGATATGAATCAAATGATGTATGTGGTATAATGATAATCACAATATATATGATATAATGATATGATAACAAATTATATATATATAGAGTATGTATTTTCTGTACATAAAAACTGTAGATGCATAGCTAACTTCCTGTGATGCTGCGTGACCCCCTGTTAATGTTCTTTTGCCTGACTGGTGGCCATTTCTGGAGTGCCTGTGTCTTGCTGCTAGACCAACAGCAGTGTTGTAATGCATTGCTTTGAAAAATGAATGTTTTTGTTTGATCTTAGGCTTTATAGGAGTTAATAAGTTTATCCAAGTCCAGAAGATCATTTAGTTTTAGGCAAATCAATTTATTGAAAAAGATGATGATTAACCAACAGGCACAGTGTAAATTATTACACTCTAAGCCCTAGTTCTTAATTTTTTATTTTCTTTTTCCTTGTGGGTGCTGATTAAGTTGAGTAACCATGGTCAAAGTAAAGCATGAGTGTGTTATTCTTTGTCTACTGCCTGTCTGCAGGTAAGTGCACTTTCTATAACATCACGTTATTCAAAAGCTGTCGTCTTATTTCTCTACCCAGACGCTGTTATCAGAATAAAAAGCAGATTCCAGAAAGTCGTATCTGCAGATAATACCCCCCTTTTCTTATTAATAATTTGACTTCCTAAAATTATATGAAGATAAAGTTATTAAAGTAGAAGTGAAAAAACAAATCTGTTCAAGCCCTAAACCTTGGGAGTTTAGCTTAACTGTGTTCTTTCTGTATAATTGTGTAAGATGAGATCGACAAATAAGCAGTAAAGCACAGGTCAGCAAAGTCTTTGTTATAAAACGTTGAAGTTTCGAATCAAATTTGATCTGCCTCTATTCCTTTCTTGGGGCAGCTTTAAAAAAAAATAGGAAGATAAGATTTCTGTGGTTCATTTGGCTTGAACAGTGGGGTTTGACATGCTGAATTTTGTAATGTTCCCTTCTATTTTCCGTGTGGAACCGGTCATGGTATGCTTGGCTTAGTTGTCAGCACTCGCACGTGTAAACCAGAAGATGCACAATTTCAGATTATGTCTCGAATCCTGAGATACTGCTTTTCAGTTTGCAATAGTAACAACATTACTAGTAGTAATGTTTAGTAGAAAGCAGAATTGCTGCCTCTTGTCGTGCAGGAGCACCGCTCTGCCAAAGTGCTGAACGGCTGAACCTGGAAGCCTACACCGCCCTGAGGTAGTGGTCACAGGGAAGGGGCTACGTTATGAAGGTTAAGGGGCAGGAGCAGACGTACGTGTTATAAAAGCAGTGGTTTGTTTCGGTAGGGTGTGCTCAGGGTGAAAATTGTGACTTGGCTGAATTTGCCAGCAAAGCTCCTGTCAGTTCCAGCAGAGCAAAGGTTTTTGTCCCAAAATAGTGTGCCTTTCTATTTAGTTTAAGTTTGCATGGTAGAGTGCTAAGGTTGATGTCTGAAGGTTTAACAGTAATAAACATGTTCTGGAGACAGTGTGGAAAGCTGCCCAATGACACTGTTGGATTTGATACTCCTGCCACTCTCCCACTCCCCCCCACAAGGGACTTCTTTGTTGTCCTGGTTTAAGGTAAGCCAGAACCAACTTTCTCTTCAGTAATTTTACCTTTTTAGCTGAGCATCTTCTAACTTTCTTTGGAAGATTGAGACATCTTTAGAGGTTTTATGCTCACCTGTCTGTTCATACACTTTGTATCAAATAACTACAAGCTAGAAGGCATTTGTAGATCGGTAGAAGGGATTGCAGAACAGGTTCCAAACTAATTTCTTCAGTCTAGCTCTCTCTCTTTTATTTATCCACCTCCCTCCTGGTTTTTCCTTTGTCAGGTACACTGAGCTAAAGGGCTACAGACTGCTTTTGGCATGAGAGAGGTGCTGCTGAGATGCTGGTCAGCCTTCACAAAGGTGTGGTTATTCTTGGCATATTCTCTAGCAGGATTTTGGCACCTGAGATGATAATTATTATTCTTTTATAGTGGAAACTCTTAACTTCCAATAATCTCATGACATGTGAGAAGTTCTGAAGATAGCACTGCAGCGATGTGAGTGCCGTTTGTGGGCACTTGGATGCTTGTGTAGATTTTTTGAGTTTTTTTTTTTCCTTGGGTGGGTGGCTGAATTGCCTGGGTGCTTTCTCCTGTGTTGCACATGGCTACTTTTTTCAGGTTCCGAATATTTACTGCCTGTAATTCTTGCACATAATTTCAGAGAAGACACATATGATATGCCCTGGTTGGCCTTGATGTGTTCATTTAACGTAAAATGTCATCCAGTGTGGTGTCTCCTGCCAGATTGACTCCTGTATTAGAGATTCACTCTGAGCTGGTTTGAGGTGCTGTATCCAGTATGTTTTGTCATTTGGTAAAGAATTGAAGGGCAGAAGTAACATGCTGTTACAAGAGGTATTTTTTAATGAGGTTAAGAACAAACACTAAAAATACTAGGGTGCTGCTTGAACTCACTTGCATGGTGGTCTTGGTATTTTTCCTTTCAGGAGCTGGCACATACAGAATTGATAATCTTGAAACGGTCTGTTCTAATGCAGTGGAAATTGGGGCTTTAGGATTGCAGGCAACACGAATATCCCTTAGAAGACAGTTGCATAATTTGCGCAGGCAGAAATACCAGAGTGTGAAGTGCAGTTTGGTGTTGCAGTAAAAGATCTGTGAAGCTCAGTAAAACTAGATTTTATTTTTTTTTTCCCCCCACCATGTTATATCAGCCTGACGGTGATGTGTTGCACCCAAAGGAGAGGTGTTAAGAGCAGGTGGAGTACTGCCTTTGAACCTGCCTGCTGAGCTGCGCCTGGGGACTCAAGGGATCAGCATCACAGGGTCCAGTAAGTAACTCAGTGGCGCAAGAGAAACCTCTGCGTTTCATGCCTCGGGAGTAACGAGGTGCAGCAGCGGTTCTTCAACTCTGTGCTTCGATGTCCTTTGTTTTCCTATTTGCTGCTCCCTAGCGTGGTGAGACACTGGAACAGGTTGTCTGGAGGTGCTGCGGATGCCCCATCTCTGGAGGTGTTCAAGGCCAGACTAGATGGGGCTTTGAGGAACCTGGTCTAGTGGGAGGTGTTCCTGCCCGTGGCAAGGGGGTTGAAACTTGATTTTTAAAGTCCCTTCCAAGCCTAACCTTTCTATGATTCTTTACCCCGTAGTCCTTTGTTAATATTGAGACTTGAAGAGACTGCAGTCTAGGTAACTGCCACAGGGTGTCACTGGAATACAAAAGGAGTAGTAGGTGTTCTTGAACAGGACTAGAAACCTTGCTGGAACAGCACGTTGGAAACTGCTTTCTCTTCAGGCGCTTTTCATGAACGTTTATGTTCTAGTTGCATTCATTCTACCAGGTGACCAAGGTCTTGGTGGCCTTGCTGGCAAGCTGGGTTTGGTACTAGCTGAGCCTGTGAGCTGAACCACACAATGCACAACTGTCACTACAGGCTGACGCAGTACTGGGCCTGTGAGGAAGAGATGATGCAGATCTTCATCTGAAAGTCTTTATGATCTTGAAAAAGAAAAGTCTTGTCTGCTGCTTAATTTTTCAACTGTTGATACTAGGGATTTTCCTAAGTGTGTATGGTAAGAAAATGAAAGTATGTGTCACCACTAATTCAGATACAAGTAGTTGAAGTTTAGTTCAAGTGGAGTTCAATAGTATTTTCTTGGCAAGGCTGTTTTGATCATAGGTATGTTGAAGACTGAGGCATTCTCACCCCAAAATACCAGTGCCTAGTTTTCCCCAGTGGCCCACCGTGCTGGGAAAAATGCTCCAGCATAGGGAATGGAACTGGGGAACTGATGCGTCCAAAAAATGATTGCAGTACCTTTTCCTCCCCCCCCACCTCCAGCCCCAAAATATTCATCTCAATCAGATCTTTCCAGTTCATCATCAGCCCTACAAGCATGCACAGTATGACATGAAGTGCTACCCTTTAGGTAGTCGGTGAGGGGAGAGAGGAAACAAGAAAGGGGAAGAAATTATTTATCTATCAAGTGATGGTCAAAAATTCCAGACTTTTACCCACCTTCCTAGGGTGCAGGGTACAACTAATCTCACGTAAATGAACACATTTGTTTGGGGAGAATCTTTGTATTAATCAGATATGTCTATTCAGCTTAAAATCCAGTGCTTTGCTAATTTCCAAGTTATTTCTTAGAAGAGGGAGGATAGAAGGGGAATTTCTTGCACCTTCATTTCTGTTGCCTTGGAAATGTCATTAAGATATCTTGTCCCTAGTCTATCGTGCCAGTAAAAGTCCTTTGACTTTGCAAGGGATTTATGTGACTCTCTTTTCATTAATGTGTTAATGGGAGTTGTGTACCAAAACAACTGGACATCAATTGGAGAGTAATGTCCTTTAGTATGTGCTGTCCAAGCCTTTTGATGCTTGGGGAGGTGTTGGCAGCTCACCAGGAACTTGAGGCTATAACCTATTTGCATATAACCAGTTTTAAGAAATTAAAATACTAGTATAGGCAATCTTAATGTTTGCCTAAACTTGTTTTCTGTGAGACACCATGCAGAACTGCTTGTGTGTGTTCTCATCCCCCTGATCTCACTGTCGGTCAAAGTGAGGTTTCTGGCAAGACAAGCCTCTTCAGGACTCGGACTTTGGTATAAAGTTACTGGAGTCTGAGTTTCCTCATTTAAAATTCATTGCTTCTGCAAACTCTAAACTCACGTGCTGGCTACAAGGGATGGGAAGCCATGTGTCAAGTTAAAACGGAAGCAGAGCATCAAGGAAAAAAAAAACCAACCTTCTCCTGAAGAATCCTTGTCTTTTTCAGATGTTACCTGGCTCAGACAAGTGATTGTCTCTTCTTAGAAGGTTTTTACTGTGCTACATCCTTACTGTGGTGGATTTTTTCCTGTGTGTGCAGGCAATCCTTCGGGAACGGGACGCTTCTGCGACTGACCCTGGCCAATATACCTCGGCATATTGCACCTTCTCTGTACCCCAGGTGTTCAATCGGAAGCTGACCTGGAGTCCGCTGTGCCGCAGACACCGCTTGCGG
This sequence comes from Nycticryphes semicollaris, assembly GCA_013400055.1. NCBI lineage: Eukaryota > Metazoa > Chordata > Aves > Charadriiformes > Rostratulidae > Nycticryphes > Nycticryphes semicollaris. The sequence continues at coordinate 296,992 of VXBJ01002601.1, read as the reverse complement.
TTGTTGCCGTGTGAATGCGATGATTCGAGAGCGCTTCCTGGAAAATGTGATCATCTTCTAAGGGTCAAGGAATTATAAGTCATAATGATCAAGAGACTTCGACAAGGGTAGTGACTTTCATTTGGCTGTGAGTCAGTGAGTAACCTTTCACTCTTTAGGTTTTTTTTGGGGGAGCCCAAAAATATAGCGTGATGTGCTCCAAGAAGCAAGATCAATGCTGCAGTATATGTTACCATGGCGAGATGTTTCACAAGGTCTAAAGCACAAGCGATTTTATTTAAAGTATTTCTTTCAATGTGATACCAAACACAAATAAAACTGCCAGAAAGGCGTCAGTGACAGTCTTGGTGCAGATTGATCTCTCTTTCCAAGGAATGGGTCAGGCATGTTCAGCTGGCTGAGGAGGAGGATGGGCAAAAGGTTGGTCAGGGTGTTAACAGTTCTGATCCCTTGCAATAGCATTCTTGGAGGACTCCTGTCAGCCAAACAAAGCATGAACCTAAAGGGAAAGTTTTGATTCTCCTTTTAATCCTAGGTCTTTTTATTTCATCTTAGTAAAAAGAATTTTTGTCTGTAATGGCAAGTGGAAGAACTCGAGGTGGAAATGGAACTTCGTCTTAAATAACGCACGCTGCTTTACCTACTGTGAGATTGTCATTTTCTGTCATGTGGAAGTAGCAAAAAATGGATGATTGGAATGGAAGTATATGTTTGCACTCGTACATTTGTACAGATGGGACAACTTAGAGTAGAATACTTATCTTTTGCCTTTTGTTGCCTCCCATTGAAGGGTTCTGTTACCTGAAACTTGGAGTGGAGCGGTGGCTGACTTGCTTTCATTGCAATAGTTTGGAATTCTCCACTGTTCTATGTTTCCTTAGTTATCCATCTGATTTATTAGATTCTGTGGCAGAGAAGGTGGTAAGTTAGTCATCAGGATTAGAATCTTCATTTATTTTCTTGAATATTTGGATAAATTTTTATTACTCTCTCTGTTAACCGAAACCATTCCCAGGCTCTAAAGTGTGCTTGGATGTATGGGCATGTGGCAGCAGATAGAAAGTTGCTGTTTTATCAGAGGTGAATCTAAACTTTGCACAGCTTTCTCCTCTTCGGCGCGAAGAGCCCAGTGGAGCTTTAAAATGGAATGGAGTGCGCTTCTGCTTTTTGCTAACACAGGGTGGTTGGGTGTCACGGGGTGCCAGTGTGGATTCACTTTCGCTAACCTAGCACATGAGGTGTTCCTTGAAGAGGAAGGGGATTTGAATGTGGCTTCAAATTCTGTGGGCAGTTTTGCTTCTTGCTGTGACCTGACAACACAGTTAGAAAAAGTGCAAACCTGTGGCGTTTTTGTCCATGTTGTCTTTGACGTCTTACCAGTAAAACACAAAGCCCAATAACAAATGCAGTGTCCTATGAGCAACTATCTCTCGTAAGCAGTTGGCATTTGCTTGCTTAAGGTCCTAATAAAGACACCAGGAGATAAAAAATTAGACTTTGGTTCACATATTGAATTGATCTCAAGTTGTAATCATTTCAAGGGTCCAGATGGCTGGTTTGATGGGTTTTATTTATTTTTCCACACTGTAAGGCTAATTAAGCTAACTGTGATCCTGCTTTGGACAAATTGTGTGCAGATATTATGCAATACTTAAAGCTTCTTATCAAATAACCAACAAATAGAGAAAATAAAATGTAATGTTAATTTATTTCAATCTCTTGGGATGCCTAGCTGCCAGTTAAGCAGCATTATGTAAATATGCTGCCTGCCTGCCTGCTGTCCTGGGTTATGAGAGAAATGTGATGCTTTTCTCTGTCCTTGCTTTGTTGTAAAGTGTTTTGCCTTTAATACCTGGATATTGGGACCATCTTTGTGAACAACAAAGCTAATGATAGTTATTAGCGAAGTTTTGTGCAGAAATGTGATGCTTTTTTTTTTCCTGTCATAAAAGAGATTGCTGTTCCCTCTGACCTTGTAAATCCATGCTCTGCTACTTCATTGAGGAACAGAGGGTTTAGGCATCTCACTTTTAGAAATTATCTGGGGTATTTGTGTGTAAATACCATCTATGTGAAAGATCACGCTACTTCAGTTAAAACCTCAAGGTAGATTTGCGCTCCAACTATGCGTTGGGGTTTTGCTGTTGCTTTTTTTAACTTCAGAAGAAGTAGTAAGACTTAGACAGTCCTATTCAGTGTGTAATAATTTTATAGACCCGTAGAGGTGTGTTGCTGATGGGAGGGGGAAGGAATTGACCATTACTGCATGTTGAAATGGGCGTGTGAAGTGTTTCAAAGTCTGGTTGCTGAAAATGTAGAAACTTATGGAGGTCGGTGAGGAATTTGATATAAACCTAAGTCTTGTACTCACCAGGTTGTAATTATTACAACTGTAGTAAATGCGGAATTTGATCAGCACTGAAATGGACATCATGGCACTTAATGTTTAATGAAGACTAGCATGTTAATAAAACTACGTATCAGTTGTCAAAGGTACTGTAGGAAACAAAAATTAACCTACTTGTCATAATGAAAACGAGCAAATTTTTGTGATGTAAAATGCAGAGGCTGACAAGCTTCAGTTTGCAATAATGGATTTGGACTAGCTTTTAAAAATGCTGGAAATCTGTTTTACATGAGTCTTGTGTTTTAAACATACCATTATGTCTGACTCTTGCAGTAGAGGAGGGAGATACTTGGTTTATTGAACCTGGAAGGCAGAGATTTTCTGTGACATTGGCCTTGAGTTTCTCCACATCAGATTTTAAATGTGTTGCCCTCACTATTTTTGTTTCTGAAAGGCATGTGTTTTCTCATCTTAAGAAATTCGGACCAAAATTGTAAAAGCATTTAAAAAAACAACCAACCAACCAACATGAAAACCAAACAAAAAAAAAAAGCACTGTTGGTTAGAGCTGTTTCCTTAATCATGTTTCTCCAAAGGGCCTCTTGAGATGATTTTTAGTACATTAACTGATGATTAGACTACGGTGGTGTCTAAAACTTCCTGTTCTTTATTGTAAACTCCAAATGCCTTTATTGGTGTCTGAATCCAATTACTTCTATTGTCAAAGTTTGCATCTGTATTTGGATGAAGAATCAATCTAGCCTTTCATGCTAGGCAATAGGAGAAATGTGGGAACAATGGATTTATTTTTCATGTCACAGATCTTACCTGTGCAAAGAAAACTGTGGCATTCTGTTTACCTTGGTGCCGCCACAGCTTATAGAGGAAAGGGTCTACAAAGGTGCAAGTTAAAGTTTCGGTTGCATCAACTGATTAAAATCTAAATTAAAATAAGGTAGTCTTGCTATGTAGTGAATTGACAGGAGTGAGAGAGATGTGGAGGCGCTGTACTGTGGCAGTAGGACTGATGTGAAAAAGGTTGATCTCTCAAAGATACACAAAACTGGTTGAGTGCGTTGGCTGAAACTGGGCCGTGCTCCTGTGAGCTGTTATGGTCAATGTGCAACAGGGAAAGATAAGGATAGTGCGTACAGGACAAAAGAAAGGGAGAAATTGTTAAATATTGACAGATCAGGTATAGTTTTGGATAAAAGGGAGAAACAGGATGTTTGTTTTCTGACCTCTAATCAATTAATATTTAACCAGTGGTCATGGAGGACTCATCTCTACTATCTGTTCCTTGTAAATGCAGTTTTAAGATGGAAGAAAAATAGGGTGATCAGCATAACCATGGAATTATCTGGGAAATAAAAAATGGAAAGCACTTCTGGCAGGCTAGTAACTTGAATTGGTTCATCATGGCAGTGGGCAAGGACTGGGGCTCACGTGGGGAGAAATCCCACAGATTGCGGAGTGAGGTCACACTGAGGCCAGATGAGATCAGCTTTGCCAGTTGTGGAGACGCAACCTCATGCAGTTGAGTAACACTGGAGCATACAGGCTTATGGCTGCACTTGCTACATCACTCTCCGTAAATCCATTGTAGAGATTTCCATCTGAAAACATCTGGCACCATGCTGGTTCAGACTGGCTGTCCAGTCTAGGTACTTCAGAACTAAGGAGACACTTATCTCGGTGGTTTTAAGGCCAAATTAGGTTCTGGACTTGATGCAGAGAAGATCATGTGCACAAAATTTGAGGGACTTGAGTTTCCCTTTGAAGTGTCCCAGCTGGATTTGCCTCTTTGCTGACCAGCTTCTCCCCTCAGAAGTGGGGAGCAGGGTGGGAGGGGTGGCCGTGCAGTGGCTGTTGGGTGGTGATGCGGTGGCAGGAATGGAGGTCTGGCTGTCTCAGCTGGACGGGTGGACTTGCACCTCTCTGGCTTTCTCTACAAATATTTGATATTCTGCTCTTTGGTTCCATGTTTGGTTTAGTGATTTTTCCAAAAGCAGGGGTGAACAGAACAGGCCGAACTAATGATTTGGGCTTTTTTTTTCCCCCTAAAAGCAGTGGAATTGATCTTTTCTTTGGAAAGCAGCCATTAGAGAGAACTGACGTTGTTAAAGATAAAAGCTTCTGAGACTGTTCACAAACTTTTTGATAAAATGTGTTTTGAGGCCACCTATTTTGATGCTTTTGGTTTTTTTCCTCTCCCTTATCTTCTTAACTCAAAGGGCTTACTTAACAGGAAAACAAAATGTGTACTGCTTCTAGTTTTTGACCCTACTGAAGTTTTTCAGAGACCGACCACAGACTATACTGTGCTAAACTGCCTCTTTGTTACCCAGATTGCTAGGCTTATTTTTCTGGCTAATTAAAATAAGGTACAGTGAAATTGCGATACAAGAGTGTATCATTGTGTTGTTTAAGCCCTGAATGTCAGAAAATAAAAAGAAAACCACAGAAATCTCTGTCCTCTGTTATTTCCCCAGATTCTAGTCTGAACTACCATGCCTTAAATGACTCTGTGTGTGTGTGTGTGTTCCCGTCTCGACTGAAGTCTCCGTGCATGTAAGAACAAAATAAATGTGACCTCTTTCTCAAGTGTGCTTCTCCCTTTGTGGCCCACCACACTGGTTACTTCTCTCTTGAAATATTTCCTTTATGAAATGGAGCCACAAATGCCCACTTGTATGAAATAAAAAGGATTTGACTAAGAAATAATGTGCTAAATTAAGTGTGTCATGGTAGACAATATTTTTTTGTTGTGTAATACCACATTTTTTTGTAATTTCTTAACAATTAAAGGGTTAATTAATATACAATTTGCCTTTAATAATTTTATATTAGGTGTAGGTGAAACCAATGTTTCAGTAGTATTGGGGTGGTGAGGGGAAATTGACTTTCGTCCAATATTTACCAATGCCCAAAAGGGTAGTATTCTATCTCTATATTCAGTTTAATACACTCTCCTTATTCATAGATGTTCTCCAGAAGCTGCCCTGCGACAGGAGCAACTCTCCAGGTGTGCTGGGACTGTTCCCTGCTAAGATGCCAAGGAGCAGAGAGAGGTTACCATCTCCTGAGCCACAGCTGGCTGCGTGGTTGTGCCACTCTGTGGTGGAGGAAGCACAGCAAAGAACCCAAAAGTAGAATGGGGTGGGATGCAATGGAGAAAAGGGGCTGAGTTCCCTTCTTGAGCACAGGGGAGAGAATCTGTGCCAAACTGCCTAGCTGTAATATGCCTTAACATACTGGTGTCGGCTACTCTGTTAAGTATGTTCCCACTCCCTCTGTGTAATGGTAAAATAAGGTAATGTCTCCAATCCTAATCTCCTGCACCATCTACTCTATTGTCTGTTTAAAACTCTGTCAGTGTAATTTCAGGGAGGGGTAAGAGTTCCGCTGGTGAGAACTTTAGTGCTATTTCATTAAATATTGGTATTTTGCTCAGAGCTATTGCTATCCCACTTTACATTCTCAGCTGTGGGACATTTTCTCCTGAAATCGAGCCAGGATGTGCTCACTCGCATGGAGCTGTGTGCAAATGCCTTTTTTCCCCTTGAGTCTCAGTTATCAAAGTTTGGAATCCGCTGTATCTAACTTATATCTAATTTTGTTCACTTAACACACTAGACTTTTTCCAGCCAAAATGCTGGTCATGAAACACAGGGATAAGAAACTTTAAAGCTTGAAAGAATTTTTTAAAATTCTTCTACAGGAAATGTAATAAATTACCTTAAAATAGTGCCTTATCTCATGTTTATACTAAACTTAAATTCTTGTTTGTCTATTTTTTTTTCTTAGAAAAGGAATAAACATTCTTTGAATCTGTAAGGATCAGAGAGCTGGAAGATTCATCTGTTTTCTCTTCCCTTTCTATATTTTTCTTCACAGTGACATTTTAGATCTTGCCTACCTGAAGAGCCTTGTCCTTAAAATAATGCTTTGCATCAGGCTGTGTAGTGATAGAAGAACAGCTGCTCCCTGTGGAACTTCCTGTAGTTCCAGGGACACTCAAAGCCAGGGCTGCTGCAGCTGGAGCAGCCAGGTCTTCTTTTCCTGGGCTGCTCGAGCAGGTATTACCATTATAAGACAGGTCAGGGAATGGAAATGGACAGTTCTAAAAGTGCTACTTTACACTGGCCTAAAGGCCACGTTTTTGCTGATGATTTGAGTCAATACAGATCCTTTCTTATCAGATTAAGTTCATTGGTGGGTTTTAGTTTTGGGGGGTTTTTTTGGTCTTGATTTCAACAGTGTGCCTTTGAAGCAAGGCCTGGGATTTCTGGTGATGTCCTTCTGCTTAATGAAAAGGCAAAGAAGTTAAGGAGCTGGTTTTGACTTTCATAAATACTTAGCATGAAGAAATAATGGACTTTTTTCATGTTAACAAGCAGCAGGACAAGTGACAATCCCAACTTTTTTTTTTTCCATATTCTTCTTTAACTCTGTGCACCATGACACCTTTGAAGCAAAAGGCGGACTCACTTAACAATAGGCCCTAGGGTTCAAAATAGCCTCAAGTTATACAGTTTCACCTCAGCAGCTTTTGATTCAGACTCAAGATAGGAAGATCTCCCTCAGTATTCTCATCCCTGTGAAGACACAAGTGTCCTTCCTAGAAAGACCTCATGGTAAGATGATTCCATCAAAAATTGCAAGGTTTTAAAGGCATTTAACAAATTGCAAAATGTACAATTTAGTTCAAGGAGATGTCTTACACTTCCATTCTCATGTGAAATGACAGTGTAAAGATACTGAGGTTGTCTCTGCTGTCCAGGAAGGCATAGTGTCCAAAACTAAAAAGAGAGAAAGAATGGCTAGATTGATTCTTTGCTCTTGCAACATAGAGGTTAATTGCTTTAGCCCCAGAGAGCTCTGCTCTTCTGAGATGTCATGGAGGAGTTTGGTGTGATATTAAATGTACTTGCCCTCACACATATTCTTGTTATGTAGTGAATCCTCCACTCTAAAGGTGGTGCTGTAGCTAATGGATGTTTTTTAAATCTGTGTGGAGGGATTTGTGCTTAACTCCTGTGTCTCTTACTTTGGGATAATAACTATAGGTTTGTGTTAGCTGTTCTGTACTGAGAAATGTTCCTCAAGTGAAATAACTTTACAGACCTTTGACATATCTCTGGTTATTGTTCTTATTTTGGGATGTTGGCATTTTAGGAGTGTCTGTATATGTGTATATATATATCTGTATGTGTGTATATACACAATGCAGAGAAGCAAGTTATCTTCCGTGCAGTAGAGCAGATGGACCGAGGCTCCATAGCTTGCCTAGTTCTGGCTGTTTAGGTATTAAAAGTAAACTTTTAATACCTAACTAGAGGCTTACCTTTTGATACCTACCTAGCTAGCTAGACAAGTACCTTCCTTGTAGAAGGATATTTTTAAAAGATTTATGTACAAGCGTACTTTAAAATACTAATATTTTTCTAGAGTAATCAGTGATATTGGTATCCTTTGGTGTTGGGATACTTGACTTTAAAAATGTCTTTAAACAGTCCTAAAATAAAGGCCCCCTTCCACAAGCTGCAACCCTTTGTGGTATCCTCGTAGTGAAAGGATCTCCCATGCCTCGGGCTTCAGCTCAATGTGTGATGTAGGAGCAGATGTGAAGCTTGCATGGGTTTATGCTGCTGGTCATCATACCAGTAGCATGGCTGGTAGGACAGGGCCACCATAGGGAGCTGTTGCAGAAGGCAGACCTAGCAGACCTCGTCTTGCACTCCTGGTAGAGTAGGTCCCACACTGTCCCCCCCATCCATCCTTCTTTCCTTCCTTCCTCCCACTGCTCCTGACCTGGTGGACCTGCTGTGAACTGATGCAATAAGAGCAGACGGCTTTGCTCGTGTGCTGGGGAGTTGGGTTAGTTCATGGAGGGGTCTAATGAGTACCGGTGAAGATGGGACCACCTAGTCAGGAGCACAGGGGCCGTGTGAGGAAGGAGGATACTTACTATTGGTAGCTGTGGACTGTTGGACTGGCTCAGCTGGTGGTTTTTACTGGCAAGTAAAAATAACAAGGGGTGACTGTACACTCAAACACGTAAAGGGGACTCCTGTGATCTGCTTTGCTGTCTGCTTCTGGGAACAGTAAAGTCAGAAAAGGCTGTTTTAAGAGCATCTTAAGCCACTGCAGCCTTTTATTTAGTGACTCTCTGTCCCTTTTCAGTGAATGTTAAAACCTTGGTCACAAATTTGTCTTTTCACCATCCCCTGCTTCAAATGCAAATAAAAAGTCATTGTGTAGTTTTTTTTCTGATGTCTTATTTCTGTGAAGTGGATACAGTACGTCTGTTTTCTGAGCAGCAATCCAGTGCATGGCTGAACTGCTAATCGATTCCTGTGCAGAGAGGATGCCTGGAATACAGTTCAGAAATGTTCTAGATTCATCATCTTTTAATAGAGGGATCAGACTGATGCATTAGTTTTGCTTTTTGGCTACATCTAGCAAACTATCACCTCATGGAGGATTTGGAAAAGTAAAATAAGGAAATATGCTGGGTTGATTTTTTTTTTTTTTTTCTTTTTAAATGAGCATTTGATTCCTATCAAAATGACATTTGTTGCCTTGAAATTGTATAACCCTGTTGTATTAAAGTGAGGCAATCACTGAAGAAACACAGGTTTAAAGGGTATTTGCTCTGAAAGCTTGCAGAAGGCAAAATTTCTCTGGCCTGTGCTAGCAGCGTGCTTGGCTTTGGCTGTATCTGTAGGATTAGTACCACGGGGATTGTTGTTCACTTCTCCTTAGCAGGTTGTACCTAGGGCTTGTATAGTCCATTTGCTTGTGCTGATGGATGGGAGAACATTAAAACGATGCTGTACACAACTGGAAAACTGAATGCAGAGGCTGATGGAGAAAGGTTGGTGTCCTCTCTAAGGCAAAATGAGACAGTCTGGGTCCTTTGGGTCAAGTTATGTAATGTAGCTTGAGCTGATGTGATAGCTCCCTCCTGTCCAAAGAAGGAGAATACACCCCCTCACATTCCTCCTCTGAGTGCCTTTCCACCTCCATTGAGTCCATCATTGAATCCGACACTGTCTGACCCCATGTAAAACTGATTTGTCTTGCTGACCTGGCATTAAACTTTGTGCCAGGTTAATTTTCCACAGTTAATAAGCTTTGATTTATTGCTCTCATACAAATGCTGGGGTTGGTACAAGAGAGGAGATGGGAACAGGGCCACTCCTTTCCAACAACGATGAACCATTAAGAGTGAGTTGATACAACTTCATGCCAGAGCTTCATTCCCGTGGCACTTGAGTGTTGGTGCTTAATGACCAAGTCCCTTCCCACCTTTCCTTTCTGCAGGCTCCAGCACTTGTTGGATGATGTGCTGAAACACTTCAACGTCTAAGCTGCTGTGAAACCACAGTCTCTGTGTCCAGTAAAGGAGCTTTATCTGTTTTACTCTGGGTGAGACTCCGGTTTAGTGAAGTGGTTAGCTTGCTGTTGGCAAGTTAATGGTGATGCCTGGTTAGGCGTATACTGGCATCGTGTGGCACATGTATATCACCCTTTGTCTGCCCCCAGATCCCGCTCAGAACTCCAGGTTTCCTGTGTCCTCTTTGGATGAAGTCATGCCTTCCGTGTCTGATCGCAGCATTTACTGTGTAATAGTTAGAGAGTACTTTTGCCATTTATGTTGTCAGTTGCATGTATATTGACCATTTCAGCTGAACTGTTTGATTTTTCTGGTCCAGCAAACTACAATAAAAACTTTGGACCCAACAATAAGTCTCTAGTGGAGTAAAATTAGATAATTTTTTTTGGCCATGACTGCAATTGTTCTGGATATCAAAGACTCTTACTAATTCTTTTTTTGTTTTTAAAGTCATTGAATAGCCTGTTCGTTCTTGGCTGTTTTCGTCTATTCCTCCTCCTCTCAAGGGGGTTGCACAACTTGACATTAAAATCAATAATTCCTCATTGATGATTGCTCTCAGGCTATGACATCAGGATTTTCTGGAAATATAAATTCATAGTGCTGATAGCAGACGATATGATTTCATTCTGGAAACTGGCCAGTACAGTTGGGCTCCCTGATGTACAGGATGCAAGGGAGGAGATGATACAACACTAGTGTGCATATGTGCCTGACACATTCAGTCTGTGTTTCCTATTTTGTTTTCTAGGGAATGCTGTGTTAGAGAGGACATCGTTGATTCAAGTGTGGTCTGATAAAATGAGACAATCTCCTTGCTATTAACCATTTGACTATTTTATTGTTCAGATTCAGCTTTCCTGTTTTCTGCCTTTGCATTATTTATTTTTGCCTGGCAGAGTGAATTAATTGCATGTTAAAAATATTGCTGCAGCGATTAGTCTGCCATAGGCATTCTACTTCCTGCCTTTCCGTAATTCCTGATGGTCTAACATGTGGGTTTTGGAGGCCTGGTGCAGACCTGCGTTGAGGCAGCGCTCTGCTCTGAAGCAGATGTGTTCAAAAAGGATTATCAGGAACATTCTTCGTTTGCACGTGGGCGGAGTGGGCTCAGTGCTCAAGTGAGAAAGACCACGGCAGGCGGCTCCAGAAGTTATGAATTGCAATTAGATGCTGGAACAGTCAGCCACAGGATGCTGACGGGGCCAAGAATTTAATAAGGTTCAAAAAGGAGTTGGATGTTTGCTTAGGGGTTAGGAATAGAGGGAGTTGTCAGAATAAATGATTACCAAACGTTTTGGAGGGAGTATCAAACCTTATGTTTTTGAGTCTCTGCTTGTTTCTAGGTATCAGGCTAGATTACCCAGCTTCTGCTGATTCTGGGCTCTTAGTATTGCAGAGGGGATGCAGGACTAGTCAGATCACTAGCTGGTGATCCACTTCGGCAGTTCTGTGTTCAGAAAACTGTCCCTAAGGCTTTTGGGTCCTGGGAACATCACATCTGTAAGTTTGGCTTGCAGTGTGCTGTCCTCTTGGTTTCAAACATTTTTGCGGCGGGCTGCTTGTGGTAAGGGAAGATACTAGCACACTCAGCAGTAGCACCATTCCTGTGTGAGGTCCCACATTGCCTTGGTAAAGAGTAATGTGTGTTAGGGGCTAACTTCTAGGCAATGCAAGGCAATGTCAGGGAGAATCCAACCAAGCCAGTGAGGCAGAATCATTCTTGGCCAATAAAGCTATTAAGTACATCCTTGAGCTTGGGCTGTACACCTTCTCAGACCTCGGCCTGAATCCTTTGCAAGAGACTTTGTGGCTCTGCCTGCTCATTCCAACGTTGACTTATACCTCTTCACAAAACTTTTTATTTTTAAACGTGTTTGCCTCACATATGAATTGTGCACACCTCAGGCGCTGGAGTGGTCCTTGGGGAGTGGCATGAGCACAGCAGGTTTCATCTCCAGCTGGCTCGCCAAGTTCAGTTTGAGCTTAAAGCTAGTTGAAGGCAGTCTTGTTTTCCCTGCTCCCTTGTGTTATCCCTGCCTCTCATGCAGACAGTCAGGGAGCTGAGCCAACTGAAAAGTTAACCCTACCCTCTCTAAAAATAACACTAGTTTTCCTCAATCTCACTTCCCTGAAGTAGCTTTTCACCTAGCTGTAAAAGCGCCACTGACAATGTAAAGGAGAGGTCAGTATAACGTGGGCAGTTGTATATGAGGGTATGGGACAGCAGATCTGAGATAAATTGGCTTACCCTATATGCTGAGATACTGTATTTCTTCCTGCAATCCTAAAACCAGCTGCAAAGTAGAAAAGGGTTTTTATCCCCTTTCTATTTGTAAGAAAAAAGAAACTTTCAGTCTTTGAGCTTAGGATTCTATGAATTGTCTTCATCTGCAAAGATATTGTTTATTGCCTGGACGATCAGGAAGTGAGGTGGATCATGAACTGGCTGAAGGATAGAAGCCAGAAAGTGGTGGTCAATGGGATGGAGTCTAGTTGGATGCCTGTACCTAGTGGAGTTCCTCAATTGGTAGGCCAATGGCATCCTGGGGTGTATTAGAAGGACTGTGGTCAGTAGGTCAAGAGAGGTTCTCCTCCCCCTCTGCTCTGCCCTGGTGAGACCTCATCTGGAGTATTGTGTCCAGTTCTGGGCACCTCAGTTCCAGAGGGACAGGGAACTGCTGGAGAGAGTCCAGCGTAGAGCCACAAAGACGATCAAGGGAGTGGAGCATCTCCCATATGAGGAAAGGCTGAGGGAGCTTGGTCTCTTTAGGTTGGAGGAGACTGAGGGGTGACCTCGTTAATGTTTATAAATACATAAAGGGTGAGTGTCAGGAGGATGGAGCCAGGCTCTTCTCAGTGACAGCCAAACAGGACAGGGGACAATGGGTACAAGTTGGAACACAAGAGGTTCCACTTAAATATGAGGGAAAACTTCTTCACAGTGAGGGTGACAGAACACCGGAACAGGCTGCCCAGAGAGGTTGTGGAGTCTCCTTCTCTGGAGACATTCAAAACCCATCTGGATGTGTTCCTGTGTGACCTGATTTAAGTGTTCCTGCTCTGGCAGGGGGATTGGACTAGATGATCTTTCAAGGTCCCTTCCAATCCCTGATATTCTGTGATTTTGTATTTATTTATTTGGCTGCCAGTCTTAAGATAAAAGAAAATTGGTAAAAATACCATCGGAATTTTAAAATTATTGTCCTGGTTTGAGATCAATTCCAATGCTCTTGGATAAAAATGAAAAGGAGAGAATTTTCATCCCCCTATATGTTTGCTGGAAAAACTTGTTGCAAACAAGGGCAGTGATACTGTCAAGGAATGCTCATTAATACTCTCTTTCTCTAGCAGTGGCATAACTTCTTGATAATTAAATGTTAGGGTTTTGTACTATACTTCTACCAGCTTGGGTTTTTTTTAATTCTTTGGGAAATGACAATAGGATGGAAAGAAAATTCCAGGATTTTACTATATACAGCACTATAGGTGAGTGAAACCTTGCAGCATATATGGTCTGATGACTGTTAACAAGTTGGCATTTGTCTGAAGGGAAAGTCACCAGATTTTTCTTTTAATTATTTGGGTGGCATGAGTGAAAGAGAATGTTGCCTTCAATAAAGGGTAGTAAGTACCAGGAAAATTAACAGGTTGTTTATACTGTGACTTTTGTGCTTCAGCTGTAGTTAAGAAGTCATTAGCTTCTTCAGAGTCAGGGTTTTTGTGCCCTGTGGTTTCCTGTGTTTTGAACCTGTCTAGGTATCTGGCAGCCGTTGGGTGAAGGTTAATGTCTGGGATGCGAAATGCTTGCTGTCATCCAGGTTCTCTGCTGAGATCACCCCTCTCTAATGGGACTCTTGCAGTAAAAGCCAGAGCATGCACCCTGCTGCAAACCTAACTCCTCAACCCATATTCTGCCTGGTTAAGCCAGAACGGATTGGTTAAAGCACACAAGAGAGATGATGGGGTGACTATTGTAAAACACACAAAGACTCCCTTTCCTTTTTTTTTAACATTGTACTGAGACATTACAGGTATTCTGGTCTCAAAATCAGTGGAGCCTGCAAAACATGTTTTATGGTATTGGCTTGGTGGAGTGTATTCTTAAAGATGTAAAGGCGTGCTCTTGGTAAAGAAGGACCAGAGAGGGGCTTCACACCCTTTGGTTGGAGGGCAAAGGTGCACCTGTTAGAAAGACAAGCTCCTCGTGATTGTTAAAGCCGGTGGGTGCTGGTGGCAGGAGCTGCACGAGTAGGGGGTTAGTAACTAGCTTCTGTGTAGTAAAATTCTGGATGGTAGTCATGCAAGATTTTTAAGAACTTAGGTAGGCATCGTGGGAATTGTAAGTTGAAACACCTGTGTTTACCTTCATTATCTCTGAGAAAACACTAGATGTGGATTGACACGTTCTGATTGAATGAAATCTCTCCTTATCGGCCTCAAGCATTGAAGAGTTGTGTGCTAACCACAAAAATTGCCACTTAGGAATTTTGCTTGTTATCCGAAAAACTAAAAGGCAAATGGGGAAGTACGTGAAGATTGTATGTTTCCAAGCTCTCTGCAGCCAAGATGTCGAGAAGTACAGGGGATAGTCCTATAACTTCCCTAATGCCGTAAGAAAAAACTGAATGTTGTGAAACTTGTAATGCAGTTGTGGAAGTAGCACTGAGTCTAAACGTGGGGTGTGTGCGTGTGTACATTCACACATACAGCAGTAATTACTATAGTCTTAAATTCATGTCCTGACCACAATGATGTTGCTCCGTTTGTCAGTAACCAAGAAAGGAATTTGGCCCGGTGAATGAATTTGAAATGCTGTCAGTTGGCCCGAGTGATCCAGAAACATTCCTTCATGTTATAAGAAACATGTGCATTTTATGTTCTCAGGCAGTGATTGCCATATACCAGAATGCAAACAGAGTATTCCTTGCTTCTGCTGCTTCTTCTCTAACTTGGACTAGACTTGACTGGTTTATATTAACCAAGGGGATAAAAGAGACATAGTGTAAGCCCAAGAGCTTGGGAGTAAGTTAAAGTCCAGGTCTAGCAGCGATTTTTTTGTAGCTTTCTGTCAAAAGGATAGGGGTACAAGCCTATTGCAAAGGGGTAATGTGTGAAATAGTTCTATAATGCTCCTTAAGAGTAGTAGGGATTACATAAGCAGAGTTTACAAGACATTGGTGCCCTTATAAAGCCTTTTTGTCTTTGCCTGTTGCTCACGATCACTGATGATAGTGGGCACCTTTGGAGACAGCCTGGTCCAATTCCCCAGCTCAAAGCAGGGTCAGCCAGAGTGGGTTGCTCAGGGGACCCTGTTTGGTTGTTTTGAGTATGTCCAAGGATGGAGACTCCACAATGTCTCTGGGTAACCTGTTACAGTGTTTGCTCACCTTCATGGTAAAAAACTAAGCCAAAAATATTATGTTTATATGGAATTGTCTGTATGTCAATTTGTGTCCTTTACCTCATCCTTTAACTGCATACCTTTGAAGAGGAGCCTGGCTCCATCATCTTTATTCCTGTCCCTCTACTGACAGGGCTTGGCTCTCTCAGCCTTTCCTTGTATAACAGATCTTTAGTCCCTTAATCATCTCTGTGGTCCTGCACTGGACTTGTGCCCTTACATCCATGTCTCTCATGCTGGGAAGAAAGGCAGAGGACACAGTACTGATGAGGTGGCTCCCCTGGTGCTAAGCAGAAGGGAAGGATCACCTCCCTCCATCTGCTGGCAACTCTTCCTATTGCACGCTAGGATCTGTTGTCTGTCTTTACTGCAAAGACATGCTGCTGGCTCATGTTCAACTTGTCTACCAGAACCCCCAACTCCTCTGCAACACTGCTGTCCAGCCAGTTAGCCCCCAACATGTGCTGGTGCTTGGTGTGACCCCACCCCAGGTACAGAACTCTGTATTTCTCATTGCTGAGCTTTATGAGAATCCCATCAGCACGTTTCTCCAGCCTGTCAAGGTGACTCTGAATGGCAGCAAACCCCTCTGGTGTTACCACCTGATCCTCCTGGTTTTGTGTAATCTGAAAGTTTGCTGAGGGTGCACTGTGTTCCATCATCTAGGTCATTAATGAATGTGTTAAACAGTATTGGCCCCAGTACCACTTTCTGGAGTAATACCACTAGTAACTGTCCTTCAGCTGGACTTCACCACTTATCACAATCCTTTGAGCCTAGCAGCTCAGCCAGTTTTCGGTCCACCTCACTTTCTGCTCATCTAGCCTACTTAGAAGTTGTATGAGGTTAAAATACATATTAATGAATAGACACATCAAACCCTTGCTAGTTCAAAAACCCTGATAAATATTGCTGGAAACAAGAGATTAAAAGTAAATAGTAACGGCAAAGCAGATAGAGAAGGCTGCAAAAGAACAGAGAGAGGAAAAGAGGTGCGTAAGTACAGCTTTGGGTGGAAGAGGAGTTCTGCTAATTAGCTGTGGCTTAGTTTTTCTTTGTCTGTAAGAAACTTTGGAAGTGTGGACTGATTTGATTTTGCCTTTTTTTTTTTTTTTTTTTTTTTTTTGAGAAAAATAAGTAAAAATGATAGGAAGGAAAAGTTCACAATCTTGTTTGGGGATCTCAAAAAGCTGCCTAAAAAACCTGAGCCTTGCCATGGCTCAGTTTCACAAGGACAACTGGCTGAAATCAATGTATTGGATTGAAACCCTTCTTGTCCCCACAGGAGAACAACTTTCTCTTGACTATTGTTGATTTATACGAACTTTTGTCTCTTGAGTATGGGAAATGATCCAGCACTTAATTATTAGACATTGTGAACCTCAAGGTTATGCATGTTCTGTACACGTTTATCTCAGCTTGTTCTGTTTAAATTGATACTAATTGGTTTGGTTGAAAGCAAAACTCCTGATAAGATGTCTCGCTATCAGTGTTCCTGCTGAACTAATTAAACCCCTGAGACAGCATTGCTATATGTTTTTTCTTTCTGCCATGAAAAAAAGCATTTATTTTGCTCATAGGCATATGAATTCCTGTATTGCAACTCTCACCTCTCTTGTTACAAAGGGGTTTATCTTGCTGAAAGGGCTGCTCTGGCAAATTCTGCAGTCAATCTATCTGTTGAGACAAAACAGCCAGAGACTGCCAGAGAGGTGTTGGTAGGCCAAATGCCACTATAATTAGATGGTTAATTATAGTCAAGGTCGTTTGGGAATTTGTGTCCCTGTTAGTATTTCTGGGACCAAACATCCCATATCCCCAGACTAGAAATACTCATGTGAATATAATAAATGGGGACACCCTAGAAAAGAACTCAATTCTAAAATAAGCATGGGTGAGAATATTGCCCAGGTTTCCTGTGGAGCCATGTCCCTATGTATCAGCCAACAATGGGTTCACCTTTAGGACAGAAAAGCAACTGCCAGTTTAATAGCATCAAATAAATGTGTTTGTACACCTTAAAAAAACCCCAAAAGTCTCTGCTTTCCATTTAAACTCTGACTGCTGAGTTTCAGTGCAAATGCTTGTAATAGATTTGGTACTAAAAATGCACTCTGTATATTCTGGAAAATCACTCTTTTTTTGTTATTGTTGTATTTTAAGGCTGGTATGTGCTGTTTCTGTATATGTAGGCTTTTCTGCATGCTTCCCTGGAATAGTATTACATGTTCAGTTATAGATGTTTAGTCTTGTTTCTATGTAAACTGTTGGTGCATCTGGCTGGCTCTTCAGTCATGAAAAGTGACAGGGTAGCCTTGAAGGCAACATGTTGTGATAGTCACGTAGCATCTCATTAGGTCTTCAAGGTGAGAGAATTTCCATTCATTTAGATGACTGTCTTATTGGGACCCCCTCTCTCTTTTTCTAATAAGTAGTGCATAGATTAATCTGCTGGAGCTTTCCTTGCAAAATATGTATTTGCAGGCTAGCTGATGGCTCTACTTTTTAACAGCTACTAATATTTTAGTTTCAAAACAACTGTTATGTATGGATGAAATAAGACTTCGATCTTCCCAAACATGGTCCTAAAAGATAAACATCCTTCTTGTTGGAAATTGTTTTAAAGTATGTCACATGTGTTGTTTAAAGTGTATTTGAGAGCCTGTATGTTATTTTCTCATGATTTGTTTGAGAATGTACTTCTTGCCTGACCTCAACTATGGTTGTTACTTGTAGTCTGCCTACTTGTTTAGGGCTCTGACATGATCATTAACTTCAATGACAGCAGTCAAGGCTTTTAGAAAATGAGGCTATGAGTTGAAGAACTATATTATTTGTTCACATTTTCTGTCTGAACTAGAAACCAGCAATAGTAGAAGCATAAAAACCAGTGAGAAACTACCCAAGGACAGAGTTTGCTGTTGTGTAAGAGGATGTTGCAGGTCACCCTGTGGCAACAAGGTTTGCTAAGGTTTGTGAATTCACAGGAGCGGCTGGATCCAAGTGATATTAGCTGCACCAGTGGGAACTGGAGAGGCTGAAAAAGAAAGACAAGTTGACTGACCTGCCTGAGCACTGGATTCCTAATACTTTGTTTTAAGCTAGGTCACCGCCTTCCCTTTTGTTTTTCTAGCAGACTCCTCTAAGTAATGGTGACAGTGAGTTATTTCATGTCAGTTTTCTTCAGTATTTCTAATGCTGTAGTACAATTGGTATGTGTTAATGGTAACATTTGAAAATAATTTTTTTTCTCCTTGCTTTCTTTCTGAAGGTAATTGACCTTCATTCTGTCACATATAAGCTAAAAGGACATTGTTTTTTATAAGCTGTTTAGAACAGCTTATAAAACCTTTTCATGGCCACCGCAAGAGGTTTTAGGACTAGTTTTCTAGAAGAAAAGTGTGAGTCTGTAGGATGGTGCTACCAATAAATCTCCTTCCAATTACAGCAGAATTTTCCTTCTGGAAAACTGTAGAAATGGCTTTTTCTTCCTCCCTGATGACCCAAGGATGGATACAGTTGTAGATGCAACCTATTCATAAGTTGAAGCTTCTGTAGAGTGCTTCCTCTTCAGTGGAGTTGTAGACAGGAGGCATCCCAGGCTTAAAGGTGTCTGTTTTCATTCTTTGTTCACTGCTAGACATTTTGGGACTCTTTGACTTGTACCAAACCCTTTTGGTTTTGTCAAAATCTTCTCTCCTCCTTGCTTTAATAGATTGTCCATTGATTCCACGTTGCTGGGACCAACAGTAATGCATTTCATTCCTTACTAGTTGCCTGTAGGCACAGGTAGGTTGATGTACTTTAGATAAATGAGAGCTTGGGTAAAACACCAGGGGAGTGTGTGAGGAAAAAGGTCACCTGCTTCCCTTTGCCCCAGAAAGCTGGTGGCTTGTGACAAGAAGATGGGAAAAGGAGGGAGGGGAGGAAAACAATCTGAGGTGCTTTATCAGATGGGAGTGAGCTCAGAAGCATGAGATAGCATAGATGCCAGATTTGAGCAAGTATTTCTCAGTCTTGGTGGAGAGTGCTGCTGTGTGAGGAGGGGAAGGTACATCAGCCCCTTGGTCAGCCTCGCCTCTTGACTAGCTTTAGAGCATGCTAGGGAAGGGCATAAGAAAATCTGTACAAAAAAGTGAATACAAAAGTCAAAATCCATAGGTCTGCACTCCTGACTTGCTTTTTGCACGTACTTTATTCCTTTTTTTTTTTGTTCTCGCTTCTCCGCAGTTATCAGCTTTTTATTGTTCATAGAGAGACAAACAGACTCTTGTTCCAGAGGGAAGGGGGCGGCGGGAAGGCCTGGGTAAGCAGGGAGGAATGTCCTGTTCACTGCCTGGCTCTGGCACCAGGTCGAAGACACGGTGGGGGGATTTCAGTGTATAAGAAGCAGCGAAGTGTCAGAAAACAAGGGACAATGAAAACAAAATGCAGCCAGTAACCTTGGGGCTCTGACACTGAGCAAATGTTTATCAGAGGAAGATTCTGCTGGACATCACCGGATAAGAATGAGTTGATGTCACTCTTGGCAAGGGCGGGAGCTCGGTTTTTTCCACACAAACAGCACAACACAGCAAGGGGAAAGGAGAGGGATGGGTGGGAAGGAGGGGAGGGGAAAGAGGAAGAGGAGGAGAGTGCTGTTTGCTATAAATTGGGCTAATAAAAATACATAAAAGCATGGCTTGTTTTGTTGGAAGGAGTCTCAGTGCTGGGACATAAATAGACAAAGGTTAAGGATGCTTCAGGGCTCCTCCCACACTGCGGCTCTGGAGAGCTCTACACAGATTCTTGATGGCCATTGCGTAATTTGCTTTGACTTGCTCCCAGTTGAGAGCATACTATAGGCTCATTCCTGTGTGGCCCTTATTCAACAAAACCTCATTTGGCTTTAATGGGAATTTTTGCTTGAATAAAGAAGTTCAGCTTTTGTGACCTCTGGTAGCTTCGGTGCCTGGCCAGTGAATAGCAGGACCTCCCCTCACCCTCAGCCCCTGTGTACCCTGCTTTAAAGCTTCATCGTATTTTATACTTCAAGTAATGCAAAGTTTTCTCTGCAGAGAGATTTAAAACAAGCAGGCAGGCAGGTGGCAGAACAGTAAAAGCTGCCTTCCAACAGGTACCACTCTGAAACGAGGAAGTAACTTAGGGTATTTGGTGAGTTTGACAGTGTGTGGTGTCAGAAAGCACCTCAGAAAAGGTCTAGATGTAACAAGTGAATGTTGTGATGGAGCGATTTTGGAAAAAGCTACCTCTAAAAACGAAACAGAGAGCATTCTAAAACCCAAAAAACATGGGAAATCATTAACAGCATCTAATCTATGAGCTTGTCTGTACCAGAACACCTACAGCTAGTTGTGTCCTGTATGAATGGTCTTGTAAAGCACAGAAGTGACACGGCTTTTTATTTAAAACAGATGACTTAGTCTAATAAGTCTTTTTTTTCTCTCCTCTTAACAAAAACAGGCGTTGAGTGGTGGATGCTCTGTGTTCGTGCATTCTGATTCAGAGCAGACTGTTTCTAAAGTGGCACAAGTTGAACTTAAAAAGAGCTCTTCTAGGCTGAAGTTAAGTACCAGTACTGAGCGTTCTAGCGGTATAGATGTAAGGTACTTTCTGCATGCAGTATCTGTCCATTTCCTCATCCTCATCATGTCTACAAGTTGCTACAAGCAGCCTGCAGCTGCCCAAACATCTGTAAGGTATTTGTGTACTTAGCAAACAGCCTTTCAGGACATGGAGCGCTTGTGGAAAATCGGGCCATTATTTTTCAGAATGTAAAAGGATTTAAAGGCTGGATTGTTGAGGGCACAAGCTTTGCAGATCAATTTAACAATGTAACTTACATTCAACTGGCTCTCTTCACCAGGTTTTAGTGCCTCTGTGATAGTGTGGGGAGACAAATCTTTACATTCAACCCTCTTGCTATGCAATTCCCTCAGGTGTATGTGACTCTCCGGAAGCTTTTCAGTTTGATGACTTCCTGCTAGATCACGTTATCTCATTCAAAAAATTCGGCTAGTGCAGCATTGATTGAACAGATTTGAGTGCTCTCTGTTGAATGACCTTACTAGACATGTGCACGCTTCAGACCTCTTTTGCAATGACTCAGCTCTGGGTATGAGCAAAGCACAGCGCACCAGACTTCAAGGCAGACTGGACAAGGAAAAGCTGTTGCGTTTCTGCTGGAGCCGTTTAGAAGTGCACGCAGGGTAAACTGGGAAGGGGGAATGGTCAGGTTTTGTTGTGTGCTCCACTCCTTTACTGCAAACTATCAAAATCAAACAAACCATTTAACTGCTGCTGCAAGTGTCGTCGTCCTCTCCCAAAATTAAGTCAGAAGAAGAGGAAAAAAACAATAATCCCTTATTCATTAACTAGAGAGTTGAATGAAAATTTTTAAGATACTAATGCGTTTCTAGGAGAGTCTTAAGAACTCAAGGGTCTGGACTTTCAAGTTTTAACGTGTTCTAAATAGTTTTGTACCTTCATTTTAAGGCAGTTGAAGAGTTAGATACTGTTGTATGTTACTGTCATTCTTATCTTCTGTAGAGTTAGTGTTCCTATTCTCTTGCTTCCCCCACCCAGGAAAAGATGCATATGTGTCTGCACTAACGTGGTTTGTTTTCCTGTTGCTTTTAGATGTTTTATTTTTTGCTAGAGTGAAGATGTGGATTCAACATGTTGATATATATTTGTATTAGTGAAAACAAGAAATACTCCTTGATTTCGGGTTAAAAAATGGTGAGGCTCCTCTGTCATCACCCATGTGGATAAAATTCCCAGATGATCAAAATTCTTCCTCTACAACTTCTAAAAGAAACTGTGGCTGGTCCTCTTCTGCATCCCTTTTCTGAAATCTACCCCAAGACTGTTTTTGTACAGTTTGAAAAAGCAGTGCAAAAACCATTGCAAAATTTGGTATGTTTATGTAGGGCCCTATACAAAACTAGCCTCTGGACCAGCTACTTTCTGTTAACGGCAGCAGGTCTTGCAGCGATCCTGATGTTACCCGTGAGCCTCATGTGAACAAAGTTTAAGCGTGCAACATCTATCACCTTCATAAGAAACCTAAGAAAGTAAGAATTGCATTCGCCCTATGGAGAATACAACGTCAAAATCATCTTCCAGTTACAGTGAATCAGTAGTAGATGTACTAGTTACTAGAGGTAACTTAGACTTGGATATATTGTTTGTAGGACTTCAGTATTTTGCTGGGTTCAGTGTTGCACCAGACCTGATGGAGGGTTTTTGGAAGTTACACTGAAGCTACCAAGTCTGCAGACTGTGCACCAGAAGAAGCTGCTGTGAGTGAGGAACCAGCGTAGGTGCAACAGCTGCTCCTTGTAGGCCAACAGCAGTGAAGCGAAGCAGCTTGTCTCTCTGGTCTTGACAAGTAAGCTACCCTGCCTTGCATGTCCCAAAGCAACATAGCCTGCTTTCGTGGCTTACTGCTGCTCTTTTGACTTGCCTACCCAAGCTCCGAATCTTACCGAAACCAGGAGGGTTTCAGTGTAAAGGCATCCGCATTCCAAGGTGATGCTGCTGCTGAAAACCGCCGTCGTCTCCTGTTGTGGTGGGCTGGTGGCTGCCCAGCTGCCAGGTGCTTTGGTTGGGTGAGCCAGCGAGAGGAAGAAGCAGTTTGCTGACAGGGAGAGGCTTTTGCTGGATCGGCCAGCTTGAACCAGTATGCCCCATAGCCATGTGAGTGCTAAGCCCGGGATAAGGGTGGCTGGGGTCAGAGCGGCACACACAGC
>VXBJ01002601.1:234553-274045 GCA_013400055.1 Nycticryphes semicollaris | reverse complement strand
GGGACCCCTTCTGGGGCTGGTTGGGCACCCTTTACCCTGCAAGTGCCAGCGCAAGAGCTGAGCCTGTGTCCATTTAAACTGCAGTGGCACATTGCTTTGGAAGAGCAGCCCAGCTTGTGCTGATACACAACATCAAGTGACCGCTTGTAGGCATCTGAATGTGATCCTTTCTTCAGTTTTCAGTGATTTGAAAAGCAAAAAGTCTTAGGTGCTGTCTCATGGGAATGCTGAGACTTTACAGTTTGATATTAGGAGCTTTAAAAATGCTAAATATAGTGGAAAATAACTCTTTCTCACCTGTGTCATTTTAAAATTGCAGGAAATGCAGATAATGTCCCACTAAACATTTAATTTTCAATCGTTTTAATGTATAATCTTGAAAACTTAATTTGGATTTATTTTCTTTCCCCCTCTCCCTATTTTTGTAACAAAGAAGAGTGTTTGCCTGGGAACCAGGCTGTCTTTAGCTTTGCAGCTCATCCCTTCCTGGTATTTTGTTTCTTATCTGAAGTCAGAACCTTCAGCACAGAATATAAGAATTAACTGTCAGTGTCGCGGAGCAAGTTGTTGTTTTAGATGGTGAGAGAAGAGAAATTGAACTTCATGTGTACTCATATAGAATAATGTGGTTTTCTTGAGGTGCCTTTCTGCCCAGCGGTACGTTGCAGAGGGGGAGAGGGTGTCTGGCTATAACTCTTGTTTTTTTTTTCTCAGGGGCTCCTCCTGGATGCTGCAGGATCCAGGGACCCTGGGTGCTGCTGGTAGAGCAGTCCTGTGGCAACCAGGTGGTTGGAGCTGAAGAGATGAGTGCTGCTCCTCCAGTGTGGCAGGAGGCCTCAACTAGGGGAGCAAGCCTTGCTTCTTAACGCTGAAGCCGCAGTGGCCGAGCTTTGCAGCTCTGTGCTCCAATTCAGGCCCCTCGTTAATCGTTGGAAAGGTTACAGCACCGGAGCCTTGCCAAGAGTTGTAACTGGCTTTGTGCACAAGCGGTACCCAGTGGAGATGTGTTAATTGAAACGCCGTTAAGTTTCTCTTAGAGTAAACCAAGTCAGAAAGTCTGGTTTGTTTGGGCTTTTTTTTTCTTAAAGCCGTGCCAGATAAAGTACTCAACAGTCGAGTAACTATTCAGTGTTTTTAGTTTTATTTGGCTGTTGTGCATTTTTTCTGGTGTTATGAACAAAAAGAGTAAACTGATGTCCTCGTGTACCTGTAATTACTCTAATTAGTGCTATTCCGATGCTGTGTGCATCCATAACATGGCGTATTTTTTTTTCTGTCACTTAGTATAGACCAAGGATGCTGAGAGCATGTCAGACTCTGCACTGCACTGAGGAAAAATGTCTGTCTCCAATCATCCCCAGAGAGGAAGAGCTGATCTAACAACTGAGAAGAGGAAGCACATACCTGTCTGTAGCTGCGTGTTTTGTGCTGCTTCTGGGGCTTGTTGTGCCCCCTTGTGAGCCAGTTTGGCTTGCTGGGCTGATGGGAAACTCATAGTGACAAGCTGGTAGTTTTTGGGTAGGTTGATGATCTCAATCCACCTGTGAAGGAGCTCAGTGAGAACCAGAACTGGCACAAGGATGGGGCCTGGCTTGCATGCTAAAGAAGGGCAGCTGAGTAACAACATCCATTCCCTTTTCAGAAGCAGAGTGACCTAAGATGAGCTCAGGATGTAGTTCTGCGAGGGTACCTTCTTAAACAGGGACAGGGGGCTTTTCCTGACTGCTGGGAGGCTTTCCAGCTGTAAAGGCTTTATAGGCCTTGTAATGGACCTTATAAATACCTTGTGGGGAGACATGATTTAGGATGAGCAAAGCTCCACCTACCACATATTTAGAGCTGTTATGGTGAGGAAGTAAAGATTTGCTATAAAATGACAGATACTTTCCATGACAGGCTTAGGAAATAAGTTCGTGCTGTGTGTGAGCACACCATCAGCAGACTGTATAATAAAAAAAAAAAAAAAAAGGGGGGGGGGGGATGTTTTTACAGCTGCACTGTTTGGGGGGGGAGGGGGGATTAAGAGGAGGGAGAAATGAATTGTTATATTCTGGGTATCTGTAACCACAGAGGGAGTGACGCATGTGCTTGGCGGAGCTGGAATGTGGAAGTTGTTGGGGCTGGCTCCGAGACGCGTCTCCTCGGGCTGATGGCCACACTGGGACTCGAGTCATTGTCTTACAGCGTGGGGAGCCAGGGCTCAAGAAGCTCCCAGGCTGGCTAACCCTGTGCCATTATTTGTCCTAACTGTTAAATGCAGTACTCCTAGATTACCATTACCTATAAAGACACGATCACACTAATGTCATTAGTTATTCAAAGCTTGCTTAAGTAGCAGCTTATTTTAACAGTAAGATGATACTCTTTCATAATATTTTACTAGTGAGTTTATTTACTGAAGTGCAAAAGGAATGAGCTGTCTACTACAGAGGAGGTGCAATTTGCTTGATTTTTTTCCCCCCACCCCCAGGGATTTTAAAACACTTCATGTTAGGGATTCCTTATTGTGCTTTGTCTTTCTTCAAGGCACTTTGCCACTTGACAGTATTTGACAGGAGATGATAAATGTGGAGGTAATACAGAGCACAGCAGGCCACTTACTTCTGTGTAACTGCTGAATGTTTTAGGTGCCCTAATAAGCCCTGCAAAGCTGAGTGATTAGTTTTTCAAACACGCTGTCAAAAGTAAATAGTGTGTGTAGTATCTCCTCCTTCTTTCCCTAACTCAACCTTTCAGTAAGTTCAATACCCTAAATTTAGTTGTTATAATTTCACGCCAGATCCATGTTCCTTTCTGCTCAGGAAAAATGCCCTTCTGTTGTAACACAATGCTGGGAACAGTATTAGCTATTTAGATACCAGTACTGCTGGGAAAATGACATCCATTGTATCCTTTGAGTTACTTCTAAAATTGGTTTTAATGGATGCGGGAAAAGAATCAAAGAGATAGAAAAGTACATCAGCGCTTGAGTCTGGCTAACTTGAATTAGGGAGGTAGGAACAAACCCCAAATATTTAAATACAAGTTGGTGAGCTAGGACAGAGATAAAAGTGTTGGTTCAGACTTTGGCAGCAGACGTTCACAGAAGAAATGTCAGATGGCAGGATCATCTAAATAGAAAAATTCAGGCTCATCCTGAATAGTTGTGTGCTGTTTGGGCAGCGTGGTTGCCAAAGAAAGGAGTTTAATTGTCTGAGGGCATGCAGGTTCCCAAAGCAATGCTTCCTCATTTTGTACTGGAGAAATGCAGTGGGTAGAGCTCTCTCTTCTTTACTCAGTTGGACTTTCTAGTAGATAACCACTTACCATAGTAAACAAAGAGTCCGGTAAGGAGCAATTACGTGATTTCTGTGAGGTATATGATGTATGAGTTCTGTGATTCAGAATTGTATCATTTAAAAAGTTTCATCAGCCCTACTTGGACTTTGGTACTCCTGAGTAGTGCAACCATTCCAAGTCATACTGATAAAGCCTTCAGAGAAGAAATAAGTATTACCCAAGCTAAAATTTCAGTACTGGAATCGGCACTGTGCTTTGTTTGCAATTACAAAGCATCGATTAAAAGTTTCATCAACAGATCCTGTTACCTATTTAAAAGGAACTCTTTAAGTTAAGCTACCTTTAAAAGTTTATCTGCTGCTTTTAAATGGTTTTCTCTGTCTCTGGAAAAAAAAAACCCGAAGTCTTGCAGTTGCTGGATCTGGAAGTAAGAGGCCTGTTCATCAGTCTTGCTCTGTGCCATGCTGTGGCAATAAATTGCAAACAGAAACCTCTCAAATTGACACCTGAACTGAAGAAACTGCATCAAAGTTCGGAGAAAACCAACAGACAGCAGTATCAGTTAATCTAATAGAAGATGTTACTTGTTGAAGAAGCATACCTCATTTACAGGCATGTCGTAGATGTAATCTGCGAGCCTGGAGCGGCTGGGCATTTTGCCTTAAATCATCTTTCCTCTAACGTGGCCTTAGGCACAAGGCCTATGAATAAGTTACCATGGGGAAAAGTAGGTGGTGAACTCAGGCTTGTAGCACTTCAGCTGCCCTGTAGTAATTGCCCATGTGTGCTTTTGCTTCTTTGTAAAAGCAGCACGGTGTACTCTGCCCCCACTGAATTTACTTGGGGTGAGTTTGTGTACACAGGCTGGTTATTGTAGAATAGCAAACGTGCCCCAACTTCACGTGGGTGCTCTTGTGCTCAGAGGTGACTTTAGATGTCATCTTTCCTGTAAGCCACTGAACACTGGTTTTATGGGTTGTTTGTTTGTTTCCCCTGCTAGTATATGCAGTGTCTTGTGGATGAATATCCATGCACTTTTGCCAAAAATAATTAAAGATTGCCATGAGATGAATCTTTAATCTAGTAAGAGAATCAACTAAATGAGTTTTAGCCTGTTTGTTTGTTTGTTCATTTTAAATTTTATTTTTTAATAATTGAGTTTGTTCCTGCGGTTACTTTTCTTTACTATGTACAGCCTAGGAAACTTTGCATCAGCTGGCAAACTTCAACCACACTTTGCAGTGGGAGAGAGAGAGATGAAAGGTAGTTAAGATCTGTAACTTCAAGGAAGATGGGTGGACAGGTAAAGTTCAAACTCCCAATGCTTTGCATATGCATAAAAACCCTGAAGTGGCAGCTTGCTGTTGCCTAAAACGGACACTGCCCCTTCTGTCCTTTTCTTCCTCTCTCTCTCCTGGGACTAGCTCTAGTTTTTTATTTCCTGGTGCTGTGATTCCTTTTGCTTCCCTAGAGGAAAAAGAAAACAACTGGATTAGTTTGCTTTGGTTTTAGTGGAGTGAATCGTTTCCTGTGCAAGAGCTGTGGTGAAGCACGTGATAAGGATGATGGGAATTGGACCTTCCCTTTTGTGGAGCATGTATGTGAGTGTTGGAGAGAAGCTGTTGATTTGGCTCCAGTTGTCTTACGAAGCTTTATTAGATGTCTGAGAATCTGTGTGGGAGAGACTTTGTCGCTGCTCCGTACTCAATGCTGACGGTGATGTAGGAAAGCAGACTCCGCTGCCTCCTGCCCTGCTGGTGTTTGGTATTTGAGGGCGATAGAAGGGGAGGGATGTTCTGTCAGTGAAGTCATTAGGCTGAGGGACAGCAGTTTCCATGTGGTGTCAGATAAATCACTTAAACTCTTGGTGCCTCAATTCCTCATCTTATAAAATTACGTTAGTCTTCTGGCCTCTTAGTTTACAGGGTAGTTAGGATAACGGGGTCAGTTGTAGCCTGCAGATACCACGTTCTTAAGCAATCAGATGACAGTTGGTCTTGGGTCTCTCTGAGAGAGGTTTTTTTTTAAAATAAATAAAAGTTATTGCGTGACACAGGACCATCATCTCTCACTTCCATCGCAACTACCCCGTCCATTTTTCAGTCTTGTGCCTATTTTTATACTTTGGGGTGTGTTGCAGGAAGTTGGCCATAGAACACTGCAACTGCATAGTCAAAACCACTTCTTTTACCTATTACTTCTGTGCTCTACAAGTGAAAAATTGGATGGACCGGATTGGATCTTGGCTACTTTGCCAACTAAAAGTGCAGCTGTGTGCTCCTTTTCAGAGTATCTTGTATACCTTTTCCCTACCTGTAGCTTCAAAAGAAGGGTATCAGTAGGCCTGTTTCCAGTTTCATGGCAACCACTAGCAACTTTTTGAAGATGTAATACTGGGCAATCTCCTATTTCCAGAGAGGGATATCTAAGTAACTGCAGACTGAAATCTCAGATGGAGATGGTGCATTACTTTCTCCGTTTGGACATTTCTAAGAACCCAAATGAGGAAACATTTCTGATTTCTTTCTGTTTTACTACTTTTCAAATGGAAATTTTTTGCATCACTGAAACATTTGTGGTTTGCAGCAGTCTTCAAAGTCCTAGTCATGATCAGGCTCCATTGTGCTAACTGCTGTACAGATCACACAAAGCATGGGGGAAGAGTCATTACATCAGAGAAGCGGTAAGCTTCAGTGTTGTAAAAAAAATTGTGTGCACGCAATTGAGTACGTATAGCCATCCTTATGTGACAGGAAAAACCTTTAATGATGTATAGAAATCTCTGCAGGATCTAGTCGTAAGCAAAAATGAGGCTCAAAAGGAAAGCAGAAATATCACAAACAAATACTCTTTTAGTGTAATTAATAATAACACCACCCTCCCCCCCCAAATCACAATTTCTGCTAATGTGACCTTAATAGGTGGAAATCTGTGAAAGCGTGGGGGTTTTGTCTTAGAACTGTAGCAAACTACGTTTTTGTAGAAGCCTGAATGTCTAGAATCTTCTTAATGTTTGTTTTTAAAGACAAATGGTGGAGGAAAAAAAAGGGGAGGTGATTTATCTATCTTGGTGAGTAATGTCTTTACAGGCAATAGCTGCATTAGGAGGCCAAGGCGCAGCATTCATACTGAGAGCATATTTGAGCTCTGTGGTCAGGAAAGTTGCCTGTTAAACGATGTGACAAGATGAGAGTCTTCAGCCCATCTGTCACCCATGCAGAAGTAAATGATCACATGGTACCGACTCCAAAGTAGAGGGAAAATCTGCTGTTACAGCCAACATTCCTTGCCACAATACAAATATGTTCTTTGCTCACATAATAGCTATTCAGTTTGCCTACAGTCATTGTGTTCCCCCACTAAAGTTCAAAGAAATTGAAAATACACATTCAACAAAGGCAACTTTTGTCTTGGAGTAAATATGTATTTTATTTCAAGGTGTTTTATCAATGAGATTTTTAGAAAATATACTGGTCTGTGAAAAAAATCAATCATGTGGTCATCCACATTTCAGCTTAAAGATTTCTGGGTGAGTAGCAGTGATTTTATTTTTATTTTCTTTCAGTTTCTTTACAGTTGATTTTTACTAATGCTGTGGTACGTGCTCCTTTGTTTTAAGGACGGCCTGGGCTTCCAAATTTGAGTGTATAAATTTTGATGGTTCGTAATGGAGGTGTTGTAAAAAGCAGAAAACCCCAACCAACCAAAAACCCTCAAACCACAAAAAAAACCCCATAGCAAAACAATGCCACCCCCACTCACCCCCCCCAGCTATATTGACTCGTCAGACTTTGCTGGAAACATGGTCTTTCCTTAGTCTTCAAGAATGAATGAGGAAGTACCCAGTTAAAATTCAAAGCATTTAGGCAGTAAGAGCCCTGTACATCTGATGACCTTATCTGTTTGGAAGTATTTTAATACCTTTTATTCTGCAGCATATACATAAGCAATTATTTCTTTTCCATAGGTCACGTTAAAGTCATCCTCCATTGAGAATGAGCTCTCGATCTCAGCTAATAGCAAGTTGCTGCCTCCAAACTTGTGCATGAATTAATGGTCAGGAAAGAAGACTTGGTCTTTAGGGATGTAACTTAATCTTCTTGTGTGGATCTTTTTTTGGCACTTGGGATGCCTGAAGGTACTGACAAAACAATACCCCATGCAAACAGCAACAAGAAAGGCAACTATAATAGTTAACCTGTGGCCACTGAGGCCAGACCTTATTTAAGTAACCGGCCAGACTGGATAGCTTCTACCCAAGAGCTTTAGAAATGCTTGATGAGGCAAGTTGTGGGGAATGTAAGTTTTAAATACTCTTGGAACGCATGAAAATTCCTAGAGACTTGAAAAACTCTAGTGCTTTTTAAGGTAAAACTAAAGCTCTTTTAATGAGGGTAAATCAAATGACTCAGTGCTATTACAAGAATAGTAGCCGTAGCCTATTCAAATTCAATGGGGAATAAAAGAGCTGAAAAAATTGTACTGTCTTGGATGGAGTTTATGACGAAGAGTTTCATTAAAAATGAGAGTAGTAAGAGAAGTTGGGAACAGCTGAAATAAGGCAAGTTGCTGGCACCACAGGTGAGCTTGAAGGGTGGGAGAGGGGAAAACAATGTAGTTAAAGCTGCGTGAAGGGAGCTGTAGACAAAAGGTTATCCATGCACACACACAAAAAAAGGGGGGTGCAAAAAGAAACTTAGGAGAGAAAAGATCACGAGCTCTAGGTCAAATAGAAAATTATCGGGAGACTAGAGGAGAAATTCCTTGAAAACAGTTTTCTACTAGTATATACTTAATAAAAGCTTTTTAGATTCTCCAGAACCTTGCTGAAGACTCCATACAATTGTCTTCAGAAAATCAAAATCAATCAGTTGAATCAGTATTTGCTGCAAAAGGAAGCAAGCTGTCATTCTTTGCAAGGATGAATGAGACGTGTTCACAGAAGAGTTTTTAGGTAACATGGTAATTTAGTACACAGTGATAAACCCCCATATACAGGTACCAGAACTGGGAATGCCTCTGTGAAGCTGACAAGCCGTTGCTAGTTGTGGTGTGTAATCTGTTGCTTCATTTAACCTTGCTCTCAGGACAAGAGGTGACGACATGTACAACACACTGTAAAGTACGCCCTTAAAAAGGGTGTTGCTGGTTTTGCTGGTTAGTAGGTCCAGTACAGAGGCAGCAATTATAGAAGCAACTGGATGGTTAGAGGTGTAACCATTATACATTGGAGAATAATTGACTTGGCTTTTAAAGAGGGGAGTCAGGCCTCATGTTAGAGGTGTTGGAAGGTGTTACAGAGGTAATCAGAGAAACGAAGTCTTCTGTGGAAGAGGAGACTGATCAGTGGGGTTCTTGAGCTTGGAAGGACAATGGCATAAAGTACTATATGGCAAAAAGGCGCTATAGATTTCTACTGTGTCACTACTGCACAAAACACCTACAGAGTAGCAAGTGTAAAGCAAGTGAAAAGAGTTTTCTTCATGTGTTGCATAAATAGGCATCTTCCTTATTGCCACAGGATATTGTGGACATAAACGTATACCTCTCAAAAAGCATTAATGAAATTCAAGCATCATGGCTTCACTGAGCACAGTTTTTGTGCCTGATACTTTTATTAATAACTTTTGGAGGCGGAAGGTTGTGGAAGAGGAAGAACTGATAAAGATGTTGTTTTCTAAATGTCTGCTGTTGTCAAATGTTGGAAGCAGTATACTGGGAAAGGAAGACTTCTGGCCTTATTAAATAAGGAGCTACTTTTAAAGTCCTCTCTTGAATTCTACAGAAAGATTGGTTAGCTGATGACAGCAACCCTTTCTGGCCTTAAAGTCAGTAACAAGACCACAGCATCATGTGCTTTGCTGACTGTAATAATAAATTAACAACTGTGGACCTATAGGTTTTCTCTTTGTAATGTCTGCTGTCACTGGTTGAAAAGGGGATTGACAAGTGGAAATACAGAAGTCAAAAAAGAAATAGTAACACTTTTCAGGTTGGAAAGCACTCAAGTTGTTGTTAGGATTGTCCATTAAAGCAGCAGAACATAGCTATGGTTGGTTACTATGTTCTGTATGCACGTAGAATCAATATAGCATGTAAAGCATTTTTTGAAGAAATGCACTTCTAGTCATAAAAATGCTTTTTAAACTAACACCTTTCTTCTGCTCAGTAGGATGTGATTTGTTGGAAGTGTATGTTGATCTGGAACCAACAAGGAGATGACTAAGTAGGAGGAAAATGGTTTTAACATGCCTCTGCTTTGCCAAGGAATATGGAAACAATAACAGATTTGTCAAGTCTGTGGCTCAGCTAGCCTTGTAGTGATATATGATATTTCCCTGTGCGCGACATACTTGGTGTATTGGGTTGGTGTTTTGTTTTGTTTTTTTTTTTTTTTTTTTAAAGCACCATTAGAAGCTGGAATGTGAGTCTTTCTTTGTCCTGGTTGCTGTTTATCACCTTCATGGGCGTGCTGTTTACTGATTAGATGGGATGGAGAGCAAAGCGAGACTGTTTTGGTCTGCAAAGTAAGGGAACACACAGATGGGTCTACTTAGATCTGCAGTAACTACTGGCACGCAATGATTAGATGTATCCAGAGTAGGTGGGAGATATTGACTACTCTTCATCATGTCAGGCACACAATATGGTCTGTCTTCTCCATTGTTTTATGGTGTAATTTGATAGCCAAGACTGTGCATGTTTGGCTGTTGCCAAAGCATTTTTGGTTCATGCACTAAAGCTCTGCAGTAGTCTTCCTCCTGTTGCCCCATTTTTGTTTTCCCTAGGCCTCTGTGCCACCTTTCCTTATCACGTTGGGGTATGCTGCATTACTCGTGTGCCAAGCTGCCTCTTCTTGAGGTTTCACACAGTGCAAAGATGATTCCTTCTGTCTTTGGAAGAGAACCAACAGCTTGAAAAATGAATATTCAATTTAATAAGAAATTAGAACTTTAGATGCTGTTCTCCTCTTTCTTAAGAGCAGGACTATAGTCTTGGATGGCAGGAAGTAATAATGTCACAGATGAAATCACAGGAACACCCTTTCCTTGGTGAATAAAAGGTAGTGGTTCAGCAGTTGGTTGCTCTGAGATGTGATGGTGACCAGGTTAAAATTCTGGCTGTTTTGGGACTAAGCCTGAACCAGTGACCTCTGTCTCTCCCCCTTTTGGCACTTGTAAGTGTGACCTAATAAATGTTCTGTTGCAACAAATATGATCTCATATCCTCTTACAAACCACGTGTAGACCAGTCATTGAGGGAGGCCCTGTTCAGTGGAGAGTTCAAAGTGTGGAACAAGCCTTTAAGAAGACAGCAGTGATTTTTCAAGAGGAGATCTGTTTAAAAATACCTGGAGGTTTGCAGTGCTTGGCTCTTAGATATCTTCTCAGCTTCCTGTTAGTGTAGGAACAAAGGACATCAGCAGCACCGTTTTGTTTTTGTTTGTATTTTTTTTTTTTTTAACCCCCTACCCTTTTCCATATCTCATTTTTGGTTCAAGGTTTTTCCTGTGGGTCTCAACTTATTCATGGGTACAGAGAAGTATGCTGCTGTTTCAAGTACAGAGCTCATGGAAGAGGTACTGTATTAAACCTGCTTGGGCTCACTGCCTGCTGCTGGGAGGAAGCTGGGTTCTGTGGCACATTAGGGATCCTTTCCAGCCTTGCATCTCTCTCTTTCTAGTCCCTGTGCTTCCCTTTTAAAATGGCTCTGGGATTTGAGTGGTTGCAGTCACTCTTACTCTTGCCATATGCACAGAATGGTTTGGGTTGGAAGAGGTCTTTTAAAGATCATTGAGTTCCAAACCCCCTGCCATGGGCAGGGACACCTTCCACCTTCCATTAGATCAGGTTGCTCAAAGCCCCATCCAGCCTGGCCGTGAACACTTCCAGCAATGGGGCATCCAAAACTTCTCTGGGCAACTTGTTCCAGTGTCTCACCACCCTATTGTAAAAAAAATTCTTCCTTATGTCTAATCTAAATGTGTCCTCTTTCCGTTTAAAACCATTGACCCTTGTCCTATCACTTACAGGCCTTGGTAAAAAGTCTCTGTGTCTTTTTTACAAGCCCCCTTAGGTGCTGAAAGGCCACAAAATGGTCCCTCCAAAGCCTTCTCTTCTCCAGGCTGATCAATCCCAACTCTCTCAGCCTGCTGTCATAGAAGAGGTGTTCCAGCACTCTGACCGTTTTCGTGACCCTCCTCAGGTCCCCCTTTCACAGGTTCATGTCGTTCTTGTGCTGAGGGCTCCAGAGCTGGATGCTGTACCTCCAGGTGGGGTCTTATGAGAGCAGCAGGGGATGTTGGTGTTAAGAAAATGTTAATGTTTATAGTGTGGGTGGTAAGTAGTTACTGTGAATAGCAAAAAATGGTGGATTGCCTTTTTGACAGTGGGAATTTCTGCCAGGTGGAAGGCTGCATGGCCTTTTTCATGCTGCTGTTTATTCTTTCCTTTCTTGCAGACAGAAACTCTAAGCTAAATTGTTCTCTGGCATTGTCAGCGTGAGCCTAGAGATCTCTGGAGAATCTAATTCCTTGGGCATCACCCAGAATAATACCATGGTCTATCTTTAAGTGTCACATGCTGTCTGTTTTTTTTATTGCTACTCCAGACGGTTGTACAGGATTGTATTTCCACCTCTGCCTTCTTATGAAAGAATTCAAGCTGAACAGTTAACATCTCCCTTCAACTGAGCTTGTGTTTTTATGGATAGTGAATTAGAAGCTCCTTACAGTTTATTAATTTTGCATCTAGCATTATGTAACCTGTACATTAGATAAGTTTGAGTAGCATGTTTCTTTATTGCTCATTTTACAATCCTTGGCCTATCCTGTTTCAGAATTCTCATAAGCAGTGTAAGTTGGCCAAAATACACTCTTAATGTTAATTAAATCTCATAAATAGAGTCCAATTTTCTTCCTCCACTTGAAGTTGGTGAGAGATTAGTAATAAAAGGAAATGAGTTGGTTGATAGCATCACGTATTTGATCAGTGCAAAACCAGGATAACTGCCTCAGGTGTACGGTGAACTCTTCATTCCTATGTGAACATTCAACATATTAAAAGTTGCCAACATTATTTGAACATTTATAATGACAAGATAAGTTTTACAGAAGATCAGAATTAAAGAACTGATGAAGCACTAGAACATGTAACGTACTGATTTTTAAAAAGCCTTATTTCTTTCAATGGGTTTGCTCCTGTTAAGGTTTTGCACTTCAGCTGAAAGTAGGCTTGAAAGATTTTCAACTGGTATTTCTGGACCTCAGATTTTGTTTGAGACCATTCTTTCTAAAACATAAGAAATGACTATTGCTAATGCAGGGGTTTGAGGCTAAATGATGAAGTGTCTATTTCTTCTCCTGACCTCTTGACTCAGGCAGCACAACTGTAGTGGGCAACAAGTTGGTAAACCAAAATTATCTTTTTTTCCTCTTAAGATGAGGAAATACAAGGGTTTGTATGAAGGGTAATTGAGAGTGTCCTAAGAGATTAAAATAAAGAGTGTTGATGAAAAGTAAGCCTAATTCGTCATATCTGATGAAGTTAGTGTCATAGTTTTGTTTTCATTTCTGCCTCCAAACGTTTTCGACGAGTTTAACTTTCTCAAATTCATAAGATGCTTCCGACTTGGTTTCTATCTTGCTCTTGTGTTTTGGCAAGAACTTGATGTCACCAGTTGTAGCTTCCAATAAGCATGGGGGCCATCCAAAATAGTTTCCATTTCCCACTGAGGTACATTCTTAGAAGAACTTTTCCAATCCAAATAACTGGCATTTATTATTTTTTAATTGTTTAGTGTAATGCTTGCTTACATTTGCTGGTTTAATGTCTTTTCCTGTCTGTAAACTGAGAGTCCCAGTGGGCCCATGCGTGCGGTTGCTGAATTCTATTTACATAGCTTGATGGATGTTTTGGGAAAAGCGGGTTGCGTGTATGTGCTATTTGACACACATGGTGTCCCAACAAGAAGAAAGTTGTGCTAATGCTGAAGGAAAATTAAATGAAAATAAGTAAATGAAATGCCCAAAAAAGGGATGGCCTTAGAGTTTAGCATCGTTTTTTCCAGAAGCTGTGGGGAAAGTTGTCAGTATGGCACACGTATGCTTGAGCTCAGCAAAGGTTCTCAAGTTGTGCTGTGTGGGCAACACACAGTTGGCAGGAGAAATGTCTCGGGACAATTTTACTCTTTTGGATATTACCAGTGGTCCAATTTTAAGTCTGATGGTTGAGTTTTTTGGTGTTGGGTTTTTTTTTTTTGTGTGTGTGTTAGCATTTTGTGAAACCTGGTCATGTGAGTAGGTAAAGATCTTAATTCCATATTAAGAAAAATAAAAAGAAGAATATTGCTAGTCTCTGAGACTGTAAAGAAAAATCTTAGAAGATGAAAGTATTCTGAAGCTTTAAAAAAAGGCAAGGCAGGCAAACCACATATATTTCACCCCTAATAATTTAACTTAGGTGAGTTATTTTTTTATTCAGGTTTGTTTTGGGGGACCGGTGAATTTTTAGAGCTTTGGTTTTGTTAAAATCGTTCTAGTCAAAATTGTTTGAGTCCTATGCCTGTATGGGAATGCAGATTTCAATTCCTTCCTTCTGTCATAGATAAATAAGGAGGGGGTTAATTTTTCAAAGTTTAGGGTTGTTTGTGGAGGAACAGGACTCACTATATACAGCATAGTGGTGAAAACCAAGTTGATGTGTGCTATAGACCTGCATTGGGATTGGACTAGATGATCTTTCAAGGTCCCTTCCAATCCCTGATATTCTGTGATTCTGTGATTTAGAGTCTATGTTTAAGTTCTATTGAAGAGGGCTAAGCTGTAAGGCAAACTGTTCTTTCCTAAACATGCATAAATCCTCAATCCATGCCCTTTTAGCCTTCACTGGACTATTACATTGCTAAAGTCTGCTCAGTAGCCTAAGACCTTGAATTAGTTTTTTTATTACCCCTTAAAGCTTTTCTTCTGGGTTTGTTGTGCTGCCTCTCAGCTCGCAGCTGAACTAGTTTTATGACCAGTCAGATTAACTCTGGTCCTTCCCTTGCCTTGCAGGACTCCTCAGTGGTCAGACCTCTCCGACCAACACCAAACTGGAAAAGCTGGACCCCCAGCAGGTGCTGCAGCTGTGTCTCCGGTACCAAGATCATCTTCACCAGTGTGCAGAAGCGGTTGCCTTTGATCAGAATGCACTCGTGAAGCGGATCAAGGAGGTACTGCCCGCTGCGTGTCCGTTTCTGGTGGGGAAGGGTTTGGGGCATTGGCTTGGCAATCTTGTGCTGTGAATGCAGGTGCTTGCTGTAGATGACCTTGGGTCACTTGCAGCAGTCCACTTCAAAGTAAACCCTGCAGAGAAACTTCATGGGTGTATACTTCAAGCAAAATTTCCTGGTTTTCATTGTGGTTACTGTTAGGTGGTGTGTTTATTGGTTATGTCCCGTGATTCTGGGCTGTAAACAGTGGCAGTTCTTCTGGTATGGCAAGTACTGCAAGTAATGGTTGAAGAAGTAAAAGATTGCCCCATCCCTGGAGGTGTTCAAGGCCAGGCTGGATGGGACTTTGAGCAACCTGGTTTAGTGGGAGGTGTCCCTGCCCATGGCAGGGGGGTTGGAACTGGATGATCTTTAAGGTCCCTTCTGAGTCTAGCCATTCTGTGATTCCATGACTGGAATTTTTAAAGCTAACTTCCTTCTTTAGGTCTGTATAGCACACATTTTTACTACCTCATGGTTAGACTCTAATTTAAAGAAAGAAATGGTTACCTTAACATCTTTTATCGTTGGAGAAGGTAGTGTTCTCTCTTCAATGGATCTGTAGAGCTAGACTTTGTTTTGAAAGCCCATGTCGTGCTCTCTCTCCTCTGATCCGTATAGCAAAAAGATCTTCCTGCACTACTGTTTCTACCACTAAACCATCGTTTGAAAATCACTAATCTGCTTAAATATCCAACCATCCTGTTGGGAAGGAAATAAATTCCTGGGGTGAGCATCCTGCAACTGGGTTGTCTTTCTCATGTGTAGCTACTGAGGTTGGAAGCAGCCTGACAGCTGTCAAATTTTATTTTTCTAAAAAGTTAAGACAGACTGGCATGAGAGGAGGTGCTATTTGAGAGTGTTTTCTCCATACTCCCAGATGTGTAGAAGAACTAGTGAATGCTTTATAGGTCAAAAGTCTGTGAGACCTAACACTTTTCAATGTCAAAAGAAAAAAATTTTAACAGGTGGTTAATTTTTATTCATGCAATATAAACAATGACTTTGATTCGTTATTGCTCTATTGGCTTAGAGTTAAGAAAATCCCACATGACAAACTGGATAATAAATTTGATTCACTGGCTGCTTTGAGAAGCTGCTGTCATCATGAAGTTGTAAGTCCAAAATAATGTGGGAGCCATTAAAAAGGCCTTTTTACTTTGGTGTACCAAGATCTGAGGCCAGCTATTACACAAGATGTAAAGATATTTGCAGATGTTGGTGACTCAGATCACACAATCTCAGAAAAGGGATTTATTTGCCAGCCTAATGACAGTGTACTGCATTAATCCAAGCAGGTTGTCATTTTTTTGGATGTTAAAGTGTAAGAGAGCACATCTACATGATTTAAAAATCACAGTAGGTGCCACCAGTGCAATCTGCACTGGTTGGATTCAGTCAAGTGGCAGAATCCTTTCTAAACCAGCTACAGTGATATTTTCTTCCAGTTTGCAAGGCTTAGGATTTTTTTTTTCCACGTAAATAAAATGATGATGCTGAGATTGTCACTAGGTTCTTTGCCACAGACTCCTCTCTGACAAAGTGAAGGAGAAATGGGTGACTCTGTAACTCGGACAGCTGACAAGTCAGTTGGGTTGGGGTTGGTTTTTTTTTGCTCACAACAGTTAAGTAACTTCAGATGCTTTCAAGCCCTCTGCCAGATCTGGTGGGTTTTTACTGTTCATTTTCCTAATAATTTTTAAATGTTTTTCTTGCATTGGCTGTTCTGCGTGTGTGTTCTGGAGGAGCCGGGTGGGACCCATTCAGCTTAAATCATTCTTTCCAAATTGTTGGGGCTCTCCTTGGTGCGCTAAATCGAACCGCTGTTGACAGTTGCTGACAACAAGGGGTGCAGCTGAATGAGAGCAGGGTATGTCTCTCGTTACAAGTGTAGACAAAGGAAATCACATTTGGCTGCACCCATTTGTCAGCAATGATTTAGTTTCACCATGTAGACAAAGCTTTGACCATTGGTAAAGAGCAAAAAATGAAAATGAAGTGTATTGTGAAAAGCATCATGTGTGCATAAGCTGGACAGTAAATTCTTTTATCCTCATTTTACTAGTCAGTATTTCCTTTTTCCTTTCTTTAGCAATTGTAAGCATTGAAGTGTTTTTCTTCTGATAACAGACTTATCAGGTGACTGATGCTTTTAACTTTCCTAGGAAATGCTGGTGAGCTTCAGTCCCTAATTTCCTGCCATTTGTCAGAGCTATGTTCACTTTTCAGACTGTCACTGACTGTACTCAGAGCAGTAATGGTCCTACTGTACAGCGTATCACAGCCGAACTGCCTGCAGCTAGGTTTATTTTTCTTATTTTCTTTTTTTTCAGTCTTCCCTTGACAAAATGTCCCAGGGCAAATATCTTTTTCTCATTGTCTGTGTGGCCAGAAGTTTCCTGCTTGCAGGCAAAACTCAAATGTACTGTTGTAAATTTATTGGTCCTCAATAACTCATCATTGACTGTGGTGGTTTGTAAATCGATGCACAATCTGAATTAAAGTGGTTCTTAGTAGGAAAGAGAATAAGCGAAGGCAAGCAAAACCATCGCGTGCCAGTAGTTACTGCAGACCTAAGTAGACCCATCTGTGTGTTCCCTTACTTTGAGAACCAAAACGGTCTCGCTTTCCTCTGCATCTCATTTCCCAGGCTAGCCAGAATTTCTCTGCAGTGTGTTGGCTGGGTCCATATCTGCTCCTAAACGTAGAACCCGTGCAGCTTCCGGGTTGCTGTGGCTGTCCTTGCTCGAGAAGAAATGCGTTTACCCAAGCGTTTGCTTGAAGGGGAAAGCATTGAAGATGTGATTGAAGGTGGTTGACTCAACTGCCTCTCTTCAGCAGCTACATTTACCCTAACCGTTGGTTTTTTGAAGGGATTGGTTTTTATGGCGATAGGTTTTGTCTTCACCCCAAAAAAAGGGATGTGCTTGCATCTTTTTAGGGTAAGACAACCACTATGCATTAAACACTGTGTTTCATATTAATTTTTGGCAACTGACTCACTATCTGTTGTAATACTGCATTAATTCCAGGACCATTGAAATATTTAGGATTTCTTTTTAATTTTTTCTCCTTATCAGTTTGAAAAACAACAGAACAGCAATTTGGGATTTATGTATGTATTAATTCAGGGGTATGGCATCTCATAAAATGTGAGAGTTTTCAAGAAAAAAAGCCTGTGTGCAGCATTTTCTGGATAATTTGTCTGCGCTTTGGTATTTTTTAGGACAAGAATTCTTAGCTTATTGGATGAATCCCCACATTATTAACTTCTGGGGGCATTCTGTTGAGATGGGTCTGGGAACGGGATCTAGTCAGCCTACTGATGGACCCACGTGGGCTCGTTGTCTGTGTATGCTAGGAAAGAAGTCATTTTTAAAACCGATTTGACAATGTGTTATAAAATGCTAAGGTGTAAAAGACAATTACAGCTAGTTAACAGGTTAAACTGATCTTCCATGCACTTTGGAGCTTTTGCCACAAAGCGTTTAATACTGGGTTCAGAGTTGACAATGCGCTGTACAGGGAATGTGGTATTTCAGGTTTAAAATCAGAGGGGTGAACTGTGAACAAGCAGGGATCAAACGATCAATCTTGGTCTGCCTATTCTTGGGTGTTGTATGTTAAAAAAACCTCCAAAAAACCAAACCCAAAATCTTTAGTGTCTATCAGCATGAGGACAAAAGGG
Organism: Nycticryphes semicollaris; assembly: GCA_013400055.1. Classification (NCBI taxonomy): domain Eukaryota; kingdom Metazoa; phylum Chordata; class Aves; order Charadriiformes; family Rostratulidae; genus Nycticryphes; species Nycticryphes semicollaris. Next base: position 255,828 of record VXBJ01002601.1, on the reverse strand, counting down.
CTCAACTGCAGCGTTTCTCCCTTTGTTTCTGTGGTGGGTTTAGGGTCCTGGCTGTAGACAGGAGGTCTTAACTTGTGACATCCTGCATCGAGCTCTGCCGTGACGGTGCTACAGATCCACCCTGTAACTAGTTTGAAGTTTTGAGCAACTCCAGCTGCTCTTGGGTTTGAGAGCTACGTGTGCTCCTTTCACCAGGAGTGTCTGCCTCAGTTTTGTGATCTGTAAACTGGAGGGTTTCTGTCAAGATTGGCTTGAAGGCAAACATTGACCAGGCACTAAATAAAAGGTATGACCTGGGGGAAAGAAGGAGATGAAGCAGCGAGAGGGCTACATTACAAGTTGAGGTTATTCGTTTTGGGTGGCAGGGAAAGAATCTGGAGAGTCATCTGATAGGGGATGGGGAATAACAGGGAATGGGAAACAAGTAGGATAGATAAAGGCTGGGGAACAGTGCTGCATTTTCAGGAATGGCCCATGATTTTGTGTACCTCCAAAACTGTGTGGTTTCAGTGCCTTAAGAACAGACCTTTGTGGGTTTTTTTGAGCTTCTCAAAAAATCACATCTTTCAAAATATCTGAAGCTAGATATAAATTTTGGATATAAAATATCCAAAAATTACTAGTCGCACTTGAAAATTTAGGCCTAGCTCATTTCTAGGAAAGCAGAAAAGGAAAGCTGAAAGCCACCTCAGCTCCTTTCAAAGAAGCTTTGAATGAAAAGATCTTCAGCGTTTCTTACTCTACTTCCAGTGTTGGCAAAGGAGGTATAAGTATCCTGTGTTACCCGTAAAGGCAAATATAGTTTCTAGACAAACTGTGCTTGAAGTATATTTGAAAGTGGATTATTGGGAAGGCTCTTATGCTTTGCCCTAAACCCACATATTGGTGCAGTATTATCTGTAACTTTTTAGTGCCATAGAAGTCCCAGACTGACGGTGACTTTGAAAACAGAGCACTTTTTACTAGACAAAATGAAATTAAAAATACTACGGTCTAAGCTTGTGCACACCTGTAGCTGTGCATACACACACACAGACTGTTTTCAAATATAATAAACACTACTTTTCTATCCCTAACTGTTCTTAATAGTTAAACAACTTTTGTCCAGGTGGACATTGATATCATTGATTGCTTAACCATATAGCAAATTACAGTGTATGGCTTGTTTCATACCTACAAATTCCTCTATGGAAATAGTTCATTATTTTGAACATATACTCCAGAATAATATGTGCATTGATTTATTTATTTGGTTGGTTTTCCCCCCCTTTTCTAACTTCCTGCAAAAAGTAAATGTAATGGACTTCTCTAGTATGTAGTTACAATGTCTAGAAATCCATCCCTTATTATTTGGCAAGTAAATAACTTTTGAAGCCACACATAGACCACAGATCCCAATATTTCAGCTGTTTAAAATTATGGGTAGGAGTTAAATCATTATTTTCTATTAGCAACTAGTCTAGTGCATTTGACAGACTGACAAGAAAAACACTTTTTTACATGAGCATTATATACAGGCACATTATAGTTTATCCCATGTATTTAAGAATCGTAAATTGTGATTCAGCCATTCATGTCACCACATGTGTAAAGCAAAACATGCCTAGCAATTTGGGCATTGAGGAATTCTGGTTTGTTTTTTGTGAGTGTTTTGTGCCTTTTTGACCTTTATCACAACTAGGTTGTTTCTGTGACATTGAATGTTTGTTTTATTGAAGAGACCTGTCACCTAGTGGCATAATGTGCTGGGGAACGTGGCCTGCAGAGGTCATCCATGCAATTTTGTTCTACCTGGAGGTGGATTTGTTATGGGAAGGGCCTGTGGCTTTTAACACCTTTTGTCAGATGTGGGAGGGCTGGCAGTGGTAGGGACAAACCTGTAAAGATTTCACGTTCCCTGGTGGAAATTAAAGGACGTAGTACCTTGAAGGTGTGGTGATAAAGGGAAGAAGGGGCTGTAAGTGCAGGAAGCTGTTTCATCACCAGGAGTGAATGAACCCTGGGGTGGAAAACTTGGAAGGGCATTGCCTGGCTGGGGACTAGGTTGATGCAGTGCAGCATCCCATTAACCAAGGTTGCAGTTAGACTCGGGGTGCACATCTGCTGCAATCACACATGGTTTCTAGTGGGTGATGCACTACACTCACTTTTCTTAGCTCCATCCCTCTTTGAGCAGAAAGATTTGGAGTGTCTGGGATTCATCCCACACTCCAGTAACAGTTGACCAGTGTCCCTTCAGAGAATTGGCTTGATGAAGGGGATGTTTTGTGGAGGTGTTTTTTGCTTGGTCTTTGGCTTTGTTTGTTTCAGTACTCTGCCCAGTGAGATGTTTGTTGCCATTCCTGTTAGTTATGGTTGCCCTGTAGGTGGTATCAGAGTCGAGTTTTCAGCAGACATGCCCTGAGAATGACGCACCTTCTGACTGAAGTAGGTCAGCAAAATATGAATGACCTCACTGAGTCCAAAGCACTTCTTTGACTTCAGGCCTTTGCTTCAAGGTCCACGTGCTCATATGGATCAGACCACTAACTTGCCTTTCATCCCAATAAAGGGAAGGGCTCAGAGGATCAAAAGTAAGCCTGTAAACAAAGCCTGGCAAATGTGAAAATGGAGATGTGTTTAGTTTTGACAAAACATATAAAGATGTTCTAGGTGACGCCGTGTTAACATGCAAAAAAACTGAGCCTTTTGGTACACAGACTTAAATTAGCAACGCCCCAAATCCAGGGGAAGAGGCTTGAGAATTCCTTGGGCTGCAATGTTTCTGAACTGGTTAAGAACCTGGGTTGAAATGCCACTGGTATTTTCAAGGGATTTAGTGCCACCCTGCCATAGCTAGCTAGAAAACCTAGGGAACATTATGTGAAAAAATCAATAACTTAAATATAGTCTTTGGCATCTTGGAATTATAAGATGGATGAGGACTGTGGCAATCTATCAGGCTCTTTATTTCTTCTCTCTTGTGTGATGAAGTGTTATGTATAAAGACTGGAATCTTAACAGGCACCATCATGCAGAAATAAATGTGCAGGGTTGTTAAGCTGGAAAACTACCTTCATGTCCTCTAGTTGATCTTGCTCGTTTTTCTCCAGCCTGGCGTGCAAGTAGCTTGAATTCTCGAGTGGTGGGGTGATGTCTTTACCAGCCGGCATCAAAATGGGAAATTGCTTTTGAAAAAGCTTCACAATTGTTACTTTAATATGTGGAATGCGTGTCTTGCTGTGTATGTTGGAGGCAGATGGCCAATGCTCTGTTGTACACAAACTTTATGAAGTGATCTCTAGCAGTTATTAAGGAAGAGGAAAGATTGTTTGCACTTGTGACAACAGCCTGAAATCTGTTGTGTCAACATGCACTGCTTCATTTGGTGTCATAAAAATGACCAGTCCTTCCCTCCTAGAATATATGTGTGAAATCAGTTCCAGCATGTTCTCTTCTTTTGCACTTTGGTTTCTTATGACCTTTTGAGAAAAGATCTAAATTGGAATTCTTTCTACCACCAAATTTCCAAGAAAGAGTAGGAAATTAAACTTAAGCACCTAGCAGTCAAACACTTATATTATTACAGAATTTAGGTCCTTAAGAGACTGGCACTGAAGATTGGAAGTCTAGTTATGCTAAGCCTTATGTTAATGTTTTCATCAGGATTAGTGCATGGAGTTTATGGTTATCGGGTACCAGAAGGAATAGAATTCAGTTTCTCCTCACAGCTTGTTTGGAAACTTGATTTCTCATTCTAGCCTTTTTTCCCCAGGTGGAAAAAAACCCCAAACAAAACCAACCAAACACAGCACGACCACCCTTTGCCCCTCCAGTATTGTAGGTCTTCAAACAGGAATAAGAAGTATTGAAGTCCATTCTGCAATTAGCAGATTTAATACTGAATTTAGGCATGAAACAGACTTGAGATACAAAGAAAGCATGTATCAGCCTGAGCTTTATCATAAAAGGTACTCCTATGAGAAATAGGAACGTATTGATTATATTGCATAAAGCAGTGAGAAGATCTCATCTGACACGCTGTGCAGTTCTCATTATGTTCAAGGAAGGTGAGTTCACGGTACAACAGAAGGGTTGTAAGGATGCCTGGGGATTGGATCACCTTGGGGAGGAAACTGGAAAAGCTTTACTTGTTTGGTGTAGTCAAATAAAGACCAAAAATACTATGGTTTCTCTTTCTAAGTAAGTCTGCAGTTAACCTAGATTGAAAACGGTCTTCTCCTTCCCTGCTGTTGATACAGGAAAAGTCACTTTACAGGCTTTCATTCTTAACGATTACCTCCTGTGTCAATGTTGAATTGAAATTTTCAAGGTGTCAGCTCTACCTCTAAGTGAGAATTAGGGGAGGAGGCTGGGGAGGAGAAGAGGTGTCAGGAATGCGAGTTAAAAGCTTTTCAGCAGTTTGATGTTCATTTTAGATAGGTGAGCCAGTATTACTTGCAAATATTTGGAGTTGCACCGATGACTTAAAGATGCTAGGTGGTAGGCTGGGGGAGCAGGGTTGACCTTATGTTAGCAGCCCTATAATTAGCATTCTGATAACAATCAGATGTGATCTACAGAAATGACTTCATGTTGAAAGTATTACAAAGCCTTACTGCAAGTAATCTATCCATCTTGCTTTTCATGAAGGGTAGGGTTTCCTTAATGTTTCTTTGTCATTGGGGCATGAATGTTTCTAAATGAGAACATTATTAGCCATTATTTCAACACTGCTCTAGAGGTATGAAACATATCATTTTCTAGTTATTAATTTGTGCGGGCGTTGTTCCTGGCTGGATGTGTCATCTACCTCTGGAAGCATGGATAAAATGCTGAATTATAGTATAGTAGAATACCTTGTAATGAAGTGTATGGACTGTGCCAAACTGTGGTGTAGTGAATAAGGAAAAAAAAAAAAAAGTCTTATTTCTTATAACAAGAAGAGAAAGTGATTTATTTGAAGAGCAATTGCTGAGACTGGCAAATTATCTAAAAGATAAATCCCAAATCAGTGAATTTCAGCTGAAAAAGATGCTCAGGTAGTTGTTGTAAAACAAATCAATATAATAGCAGTATATGGCAAGGGATTTATGAGAGTTTTTAAGGTCAGAAAGGATTCCTGGGTCATAGCCTTATCTTATGCTTAATCTAGTCCATAGTACTTAATTTGTGCTTATACCTAATCTAAACTTCATGGGAACTGAAGAAAAACTACTTATTTTTCAATTATAAGTTCTCAGAGGCCATAGTGTAAATTTTCAAATGCCTTCTTGCCTTTTTTTTTTTTTTTTTATTCCCCTAGAGATCCATTTGTAGACATAAACAAGGAGGGACAAATACTCAGCCTTCTGTGAAACTTCAGGCTGCTGTGACTCAATACAATAAAAATAGATGCCCAGAGCAGATAAGTTACTAAAATTACTGAATCATTGATTGGTGGTGGTGGTATGTACTCTTGTTGTCATATTTTGAACAATAGTCTGTACCCTCAGAAGAGCTTGCTATGGAAGTGATCTACAGTACTCAAGATTTCCTTGAGGCTTTCCTGAAGCCAAAGACTTACTAGCAGATGCTGTGACCTCCAGAAAAGTGCCTGGACATTTGAGCTTCAGCATTGTGTGGAAGCATGGTGGAGTTAGTCTTGAAAGTAGCTCTTAAGGGAACGAAGGAGTAAGTAGATCCTCCCCTTCTTACTACTGGGATGTACTTGGCTCATTTCATGTTCTGGTTGAACATGAAAGAGCTGATGCAGAGCTTTGAAAAGATCTGTCAGAAATTTTTCATGTTATCAATAACTAACATTGTTAGAGCTGACATACCTTTGAGTTTCCCTAAGTGAGAAGTTGATTTGGACTTCCATATGAGAACTGCAGTTGTGAGGGAAAGAGCAAAAGCTTCATCTAGTCTGTCAGACATCCAGAAATCCCCAATTCCTGAATGCTGGGCTTGTGCCCCTGCCCATCTCGCACTTTAGCCTTCTTGTGTGTATTCAGGCCATCTGCACAGCACATGGGAGATCGTTCTGATGCAACCAGATGTGTTGGACTGGCTGTGTAAGTGTGACAGGGTGCTTGAACCCATCTTTGCAGTTCCTGAGATAAAAAACAAGAGGGACTCGTAGATAATCCTTTTACCACTTCACAAACTGTAGGAAATGGTTAAGACTCAGCTCCTTTGTGTTCCCTGGAACAGATCTAAGAACCTTTTCTTCTTAAGTAGGGTTCTCTTCTAGAAAACACTTTCTTCCTGTGTGACTAACCCTGACTGAATATGGCAAATGTTAGCATCCCCTTTCGGAAAAATTTTGGAAGACCTTCTGTAGGACATCTGGAAAAGAAGACCTGCAGCTATCGGGTCCCAAGTGTGAAGCTGAGAATAATATCATTGGGTCAGATGGCTTACAAATGTAATGCTGCTGACTATTTTAGATAGCACCTTTTCATTCTGAAATGAGAATGGTAGTGCCTTCTGAGGAAACATTAATGATAGCAGTCGTCTTTTTTCAAATCGAAGCTTGTTCTTGATAGGAAAACCAACATGCTTAAAACTAGTCGTTCTGACATGTTAAAAGTACAGAACTGAAACCCTAAGGCTAAATAACATTTGCAAGTGCTTTTGTTCTATAATATTCAAGCTCCAGCTGGATACAGGAGTATTCTGAATGAGCAATATGGCAGCAGTGTAAAACTGGGAAATGAAGGAATTGAAGGCCCTGTTATGTAGCAGAATTATTAGGTAGCCTGAAATGCAATTGTGCAAGTTACTATTTAGGCAACAGATCACTGTACCAGATACAGAATTTTCTTTCTCTAGGAACAGCTAATTAAAGACAGGCTAGATTTCTCATTAATTTCTGTGGAGCTGTACTCCACAAAAGAGAGATTTTTGTGAGGATGTTTTACACAGAGGTTCATTTATCTTATGTATTGTCTGGGGTGTTTTTGTGTTATTTATTTTTACTAAGTTTTGTCATTTAGGAGAGGTATGGAAGCATTTCTAATGCTTTGAATATAACATAACAATTTTTTTAGTCTTGATACATTTTTGAGATTACTTTTTAGATGGATGCAGATGGTTCTATGAAAAAAAAAAAGAAGTGTTCTTACTAGTTAAAGTCAATGAGCTACAAATTACTATAATCCTTTGTTGGTGCCATTTCAGAAATCTTGCGGATAAAATCTGATATTTCCCTCCTTCCACCCCAAAAAAAAATATTTTTGTGTATTTAAAAGTCTGACACGGCAACAACAAACACTGAGTTAGGGGCCAGGAACATGGGCAGTGGGAGAGATGGTTCTTCTCTTGTCATGCTAAAGGGTAAGGGACAGAAGACCAAGCCACTGAAGAAAAAAAGAGCCTGGGAAGACCAAGCTTGCTTTGTTCCCACTCCCTGACTTATGTGCAGAACTGATCCCATGTTCATAAAGCTAGTTTGAAGATGAGGGGTGGGACTGCTGCTTTGCATTTGTGTAATGTGAAACTGTGCCCCGAGCTTCACTCGGGATGGTTTAGCTGTTTTGAGAGAGAAAGATGCTAAGTGGCTGTGGTGTTGAGGGAAGTGTAAGTAAAGTCCAGTAGGACAGAACGATGAAACGAGATGTATCCAAGCTGGAGAGCTGGCTATAGCATCTACAGCACCAGATTCCAGGTGGCTGCTGGTTGTTGTGCTTTGCTGTCCATCTTCTCCCACCTCTGTGAAGTGGGGCCCTGCTTTTTCAAGTGTTTGGAAGCCTACTGATTCATTAGTGCTGGGTGAGAAGTAGGTATTGTTTTAATCATAGCTTTAAGGACTCCTTTTTTTAGCAACAGTTAGCGATAGCAGCCCTAACTTAAGCTTGGGGGACTGCCAGTTGGCAGAGGGATGCTGGTAGCTTTCAAGCAGAGAAGGCTCAAGTCAGAGCTGTGAGGGAAATGTGGGCTGTGGAGTTCAGACTGAAAGGTAGTGACAAACATATATCCTGTCCAAATAACACAATAGGCAGGAAAAGATTTACATAAATGTGGAAAAACTAATTTCAAGAACGAACCTTCTTATTTGTTGTAATTCTGAATTCTTTTGTGCAACCCAAGGCCTCCGAAAAGAGTTAAATCTTGATGTTACTGGCACAGCAGCCGATCTTACTTACACCGTCGTGTAAGTATCTACTGTAGCTGTTAGGGACCAGGTATGGATTTAGCTGTAGATCTTATCAAGTAAGGGCCCTGATGTACATGTTAATATTACTAAACCTCAGCGTTAGAGCCCGATAAAACGGTTACTCTTTGTTCTGTGACTTGACTGTGATCTGTGCCACACTTAGACAGAATAACCCTTTGCAGTTGTTTACAGCAATGATAAATTACAGAGGGAGCAAAAGGAACATTTTGGCGTGGGATTTGGTCTTGGATGCGATAAGCAAAACTTAAACACAAATTATAATTGTTTACCTGGCAGTGGCACAGAGGAAGGGTACTGAGAGCTGTACTCATTACCAATGCTGAAGAGAAAGGATGTGGGATCCTTGGCTGCGCATCTCTGTTTCCTTCCCTGGCAAAGATGCTACCCAGTAAGTTTATCACTTACCAGTGTGTGGGATGAGCGGGAGAAACAGAGGATGTTCCCATCATCAGGAAGTCATCAGGATCTATTGTGCTAACTTTGCGTGACACTATCAAAGGGAGAGGGGAAGGGGGGTGGGGGGGGAGGTGGTGGTGAAAAAAGGCCATTCATTGAGCACATTTGTTTTCAAGCAGTACAGAAAGAGGAGCTGTCTTCAGTTTTAAGTGTGTTGATTGAAAAGTATTTTCACACCAGCACATCGTGACTAATATTCCATGCAGTCGTGTTCCCGCCTGTCACTTTCAGATGTGGGGTTTTTTGCAGCTGCAGGAAGGAGTTCATTTAACCCCAGCCAGGCACCTGACAACATGAAGGGAAAGGCTGCTTGTGCTCAGAGCGCTGTTCTAGCAAGTGAACTTTCTGGAATAAGGATTGCACCTTAATTACCATGTTTTTTTGAGTGGTAGCCATAAGGGGTGGGAGCTGACAGCAGGTTGTTACGGAGAAGGGACAACAGGACAAACGGACATCAAGCTGAGCTCTTGAAGGCTGTTGCTGGGTGGGGGCAAACAAAACATCTTCTTGCCTTATTGACATTTTAAGGTGGGAATTGAAAAGCTTGGAATGACAGAGCATCCTCTGATGAGATATATTTGTTTTGTTACAAATGTCAGCAGTGCCTCTCTAGAAATTTGGTTCTGCTTTTAATGAACTTCTGACTGCGTTTGCGTGTTCTGCAGCCAGGGTCAACATGTCTAGCTGCAATTTTCAGTTTCAGTCATTGAACTAACAAGATGTGGCCTCTTTTTCCAAGAGCTCAGGACACTTACATGCCCATGACAGAGGTACTATAAAACCACACCAGGTAAGAGGTGTGTATATATAAGGCACTGGTTTGGTTTCAGCGTAGTCTCTTGAAAAGAATTGGGGAGTGGCCAGCTCTGACCTTAGTCTTTTTGTGGGCTAAACTCATGTCTTTATTCTGCTTGGCAGTGTGGGCCACGAAGAATTCTAAAATGAATGCAAGAATTTGTGGTGTGCAAGATGTCTGAAAGTACCCTCAATTGTTTTTGTGTTTCATCAGTGTGGTGTTACAAATGGGCCTGTGTAACAGTAGAAGAGAGTCTGCGAGTCCCTACTGGTTGACAATGTGGATGGTGTAGCGGGAGGGGCTGTACTGGAGCCCTTTTAAGTGGGGGAATATCCATCTTGCACTGTTGTTGGAAGTAATTGTGAATCTGTTTTCATTTGAGGAAAGAAAAGCCCAGTAGATGTCATTTCATGTTTAAAATGTGACGCTGAGGCATAAATTAGCGTCCTGCTGCTACTGACCCGTGGAGGAGTCATGAGCTTTGAAATAGAAACAGACCCAAATTCTGAATGTCACTGGCCATACAAAAACGTATGTCATGCTGGAAGTTGAGTTTTAGGCTTGTCTGCTTTTATGATACTATACTAAAAGAAAAACTGAAAAAAACCCTCTTCCATCCATTTCAATGTAGGAGGGGGGAAAATCCTGTCTTCTACTCTGGGCACGTCCAACCTCAGGTTTACTGTTTTAACAGGAGGAATTGGTTTTGGAAAGAAATCAAATGTGCACTGGGAGCTCTGACCCTTTCACTGAGAACACATCTTTTTTTCTTCAAGACCAGGCTGGGCAGAACCTCTCATTTTGATGAGAATTAGGAGCTGGACCTTGTGTGTTGGGCTCTGCCCTCTGCTTTTGTTCTGTTGCTTCTTAACAGGCTTTTGACTCTGTAAACTCTTCTGCACCTGTAAGTTGGGGATGGTGCTAGCTTACCTGGTGGTGTGTTTGAAGGAGAAATTGGTGACGGTGAAGCTAATGATGGGCTGTTGACAGCACAACTCCACATCTGTCATGGCTTATGGATATTGTGCGGTGACTTACCGATGGGGGAGTTGTCCACAACTGTGGTGGCCTGGCATAGTCAGAAGCTTGAAGCAACCAGAGCAGAAACAATGGCTCAAATAAACATTTCCAGCTGGTTGTAGGGCAGTGGAAGAGCTGCTGGCTCTGAGGCATCTTGCTGTGTTTCCCAGATTGCTTCTCAGCCAGGGATGGACAAGAAGGCTGAGACCTGAGTGTTTTTCAGAAGAGACTGTGTCAGGGCCTTGTGTATGGGAGGTGGGAGTTGATGGAAGATGCTCAGAGAAGGCAAATTCATTCATCTGACCCTTGAGGGTGTCTTGAAAAACGTGGACTGCCTTGGCTGTAAGCAAGGGAGCAGACTCTTTGCCTCAGCTCTTATTTTCCAGATGCTTTTTATCGTTACTGTATGGAATTAAATAGATGGGAATTAAGTGGATTCTTATGCACATTCCCTGCTCATTGCAGATTCCCAAAGGACAGTTTTAGTCTCTGTGGTGGGTAAAAAGGGCTGACCCTCTGAGTCCTGCAACTAAAGTCCCTGTCTGAGTGCCAGAGGAACAGGTCTTCGTGCCAGGAGAGGTGAAAGCACAAGGTCTGGCACAGGAGGAGCTCGCTTGGAGGGGAAGTCAGGAAGGATGTAAGTGTGTATTTAGGCCCGCTTCAAGGAAAGCTGCAAAGAGGCATTGGCATTTATATACAGGAGTTAACGTGTAGGTTGTTGGGGCTTTTTTTCCTAGTGAAGAAGACTAGGTTCAGTCGGAGTAAAAGTTGGTCTTTCCTCTCAATTATTCAACTTCATTCCTCCTTGTCGTGTCGCTGGTCGTGCAGTTGCTGTGGCTTCCTGCAGCAGGCAAATGAACATTAGGTGTAAGGAAACCATAGGAAATGCTCACTTCCACCATTTTCCTTTTTTGTGAGGCAGCTTTTTTTTTTTTATAGCCATTGTGAATTTGTCCAAACGTAGCAAAAGAGCTTGGAAGGCCCCTCCTCATTTCTTCCTTTTGCTGGTCAGCTTCAGCTTCTCTCCCCATGTTCCCCTCCAGTAGGTGGATGTTACTGGTATTTACACAAAGAGCCTAAAAGTCAACAGATGAAAATTATAGGAATGGAGAGAAAAGGGGGCCTTTGTGTCTTTTTGTTTCAGAGCTTGGTAGATGTGAGCTTTGCCTCTTACATAGTGCTGTGAGGCCACATGGAGAACCTGCCAGTGGAGGAGAACTTCAACACCAGGGGAGGTTTCTGCCTGGGTCCCTGCACTGCTCAGTTTAACGAGGCGTGCTGGATTTTGGCAAGTTTCCCACTGGCTGACACTTTCTCTCATTAGGTAGGATGTTTTTAGGCTTGAATAATTTACTTCCATCCCGTGCAGACCGGGTGGTGGTCTGCTTTTTACACACTCCAATTTACAAAGCTAGCACCATGCTACTAAATTATTAAGCTGGGGTTTTAATAGAAACCCCTGTGTAGGCTTGAATTGTTTCCACTCTATTTGGAGTTTCCTGCTCTGCTGTTTTTTATTTTGTCCCATGCATGGAAGTGTGGAGGGAGGAATCCACAGGAAATCACGGAGGCAAAGATGAAGAATTCAGCCTGAGAGCACTAGAAAGTACAGACAAAATAAAAGGTTAATTGGTGCTGTATTCTGCTCTGATGGAGGTGATGGGGGGGGGGGGGGGGAAGCTTCCTAATCCCCATAACAGCTCAGCGGAAACTTGTGTGTTTGTTTTCAGTGGTGTTTGTAACTTAAGGTTCTCAATAAAATATTTTCTTGCCTGACTCTTTTTGTCTTGACTCCTTCCCAAGGGCTTGAAAGGGACGTTTGTCAGCAAACACAACTCCCCTAGTTTTTCCTCTCAGTGTCACACGCTGCTGCCTCCAGGGGGATGGAAGTGTTTGGTGGGGTGGGACTTCCCTCTTTGGTAGGGGATCCCCTTTCCAGCTCTGCATTGCTTCCACCCAGTCCTCTCCTTGCTGCAGGCTCTCCCATACAGCTGCACATCACTGCGTGCTGGGTCAGGATTACACTTGCCTATTGAGCATTTATACAAGTCAGATCTGGGCAGCCTGGCTTGGTTTTGCCACTGTGGGCACGTGCCGAGTCCCAAATGAGGGGGCAGGGGACCACTTTCCACCACGACAAGGTGTGGTTGCAGGATGTGTTCCAACCAGTTTTGAAGAGCCATCGTAGAGATGATGCACAGATGCAGCGAGTCAGAGCAACCGAGCTTCAGGTGTGTGCTTGAGGGCTTGGAGCAGATCTTTCACCAAGTTCTCCGAATACATGGTAGGTCTTACAACGTGTAAAACGGCTTATACCATCTGACTTTGGCGTCAGTGCATCCGGTACTAGCAGCCATCGCCTGGGTCCTGTCTGGAGTTCACAGGTTTGGCTGAAGAGAAAGTTGAGCTGTGAATTGTAGAGGCTGCCTTCGTCACTCAATGGCAGGAATAGCACTGCGGTTCCTGTCATTGTCATCACACCGGAGCTGTGTTTGGGTACTTACTGTGTTTAATTGCATGGCTGATGTACTTAATGTTTCTCCTGGGGTCACTCATAACACATTTATTTTTAGGATTCGGGGAAATTAGGGACACTAGTAGTCTGTTATGTTTCTCTCCCAAGGCAGGAGTTTTCCAGACGATGATGGCAATAACAGCAGTGGCTTAGTCGCAGGGTAACTTGGCAAAGCCAATGAGATCAGCACTGGTGACTGTTGGTAGAGCTTAATGCTTGCAAATGAATGATCTCCACCGAAAATATACTACAGATGTAGGTGGAAGCCACGAGTTCCCTGGGTTTGGGTAGCTTGGAGGATATGTGCATAGTTTCTTTGGAAACCCCTGGCAGTGCCTGTTGGCTTTCAACCCTGTAAATAAAGAACTTTCTAATAAAATACTTAGCATTTGGGTCTAGAACTGCGGTGTTCATATGTCCTCCCTGATATACAGCTATGAATTACTGCATTTCATGGAAAACTCGTTGCCTTGAGGAGCTCCTTTGTACCTGTCTGGTAGCTCCACTAGGGTATCTAACATGCTTCTTGGTTGCTTTTAGGAAAGAAAACGTGCTGCAAGGTCTGTGTTGTAACCGTCAGCCTAATGTGTGCCTCACTCCGTTTGTTGTTTTTAAACAGATGGACCTCTCCGTGGAAACTCTTTATAGCTTCATGCAGGAGCGCCAGAAGAAGTATGCCAAGTATGCGGAGCAGATCCAGAAGGTCAACGAGATGTCTGCCATCCTCCGCCGTATACAGATGGGCATCGACCAGACGATCCCGCTGATGGAGCGGCTGAACAGCATGCTGCCAGAGAGCGAGAGGCTGGAGCCCTTCAGCATGAAACCCGACCGGGAGCTAAAGTCTTAGTTGATGCAGCAGGCTCCCCCTCCTCACCTTCCACGCTCCCAGCCTCCAGCAGAGACACGCTTCCAACGGGCTGGGCTGGCAGATGTTTGAAGCGGACAGCAGTGCCGCCTGACTCTCCGCCAGGGCATCGGAGGAAGAGCAGCGTCAGCTGCCAGGACTGCGCAGCCAGGAATCCAGGAGCTCCCTGGGCCCGTTGTCTGGAGAAGATGATTTACCGTTCTTTCATCTCCCTCCTCTTGCCCTCCTGCCTCCTTTGCCACTGTCGCCTGGGCAGAGATGTTTATTTCCTTGCTGTGACTAGGTTGGGGGTTTACAGAGGAGTTTTCTTTTGTGTGATTTTTTTTTTGTCTGTTTTTTTTTTTTACTTTTACTAGAAAAATTCAAAGGGATACAGGGCCTGACAAACCCTCTAACATGGTTTGTGGGGGTTTTTTTGCCACTGGGGTGTAGACGATTAGATGGCTGGCAGGTATTGGGGAGATCCCCTGGCCTTAGAAATATGTGTGTTTCATAGGTGAAAGTGCGGGAGCCAGGACCTGGCTTATTAAAATCTGCCTATTTTCATAATTAACATGGTTTGCATGGCAGGGTTTTGGCATTTCCTCCTCAAGGCTCCTGTTTTTATGTGCTCACTAATTTATGAGGCTGTAAAGGAGTAACTGTTCCAGATATGTTATGTACATTAATGTTAAGCAAGCCTTATTAGAGTTCCTCTCCCCCTTGCCCTGGCAATGTCCCCATACCTCAGCTGGTGGCATTTCATGTCCTTCACCCTGCACAGTGATTCTGACAGGCACTGACACTGACCTGTTCACTTTGCATCCCGAAGCTGGGCATGAGGTGTCTTTTGTTTATTTTTACTGAGACACTCCACTTAACCTTGGTGCTGTCTTTTCCTACCAGAGGGATGAAGTTGTTTCCTTACTTTCAAATGTACGGAGTTGGAGGGGGAATACGAGAAGTCCTTTAGGTCTTCTCCTTGGCTTAGCTGTCATCGTGCCGAGAGTTTACCTGTGCCTGGTGTTTTATGACTGAAACCACATGGCCCTTTGGGACTGCGTTCAGCAAACTGGCTCCAAAGGCAAGAGGATGCTTTTGCCTTCTCCCAAGCTGGAGGCCTCTGCTGGAAGGCAGGCAGCGTGTCTGTGCTGCCCAGGCCCTGGGCTGGCCCATAGGAGATGGGTTGGTTGCTACGTCTGCCACCGCTCTGCTGGCTGCAGGCCATTCGCAGCACCTCTCTTAGCTTTGGTTTCTCCCTGTGTAAAACAAGAGGATATTCTACATGCTGCTGTAAACAAACAAACAAAAAAAAACAAACAAAAAAATATTTACAGATCTAGAAATAAAGTTTGACAGTCAGTGTCACCATTGCATGGCAGCTCTTGTCTGCAGCAGAAAGGGTGTGAAACCAGAAGCTAGGAGTTTGCTTGGGTCAAGGGTAGGCTTGTGTGTGTTTATGGAGGTCCCAGGGTCCTGTTGCTGGCAAGGAGGCTGAAGTATGGCCATGAACCCCAAGGTTTTTTGTACATCAGGCACAGAATTCCAGTGGTGAGGACAGCTGTCTTTGAGGGAGTCAGTGTCACAGCTCATCTGGCAGTACAGCGCAGGGCTAGCTAGATGTCTTGCCAAAGGTGGCTTGCTTCAATACCACCTCTTAGTACTTAAGAGTACTCAATCAGCAAAAGATGGTCTCTAAGCATTTGAGAGTAAGAGTGCGGTAGGTTTTTGACGGTATTAATTGCTGCCTGGTGGCAGGAAGCAACAGGTCCTTCTCTTGTTGCATTCCCAAAGTGCCACATAGCGTAGAGGGAACTTTGTGACACGGGCTGCAGCCTACTTAGATGTGAGCTGCAGCGCTGATTGGACCCCGAGGCCCACTGAACGCTATCGGAAAGCAGAGTCCCACAGAAATGAAGCCCCCTGGAATGATGCCCTGGGAAGAGTGACTGGAGTGCTTGAGACACAGCAAGGAACTCAGCATATTTTCTAGTAAAGGCAGCAGAGTGGGCCTGCTTATCTGCTTCTTCCACCCCAGGGTTGTTATGTGGTTGTAGATGCACAGGCATATGCTGTACGTTGCATGGGACCTAGGAGCAGGCTTCCATCCTTGCTCATGCATCATGCAGTATTTTACAAGTGGTTTGTTAAAAGCTCACATGAGACGTGACCACCTGTGAAAACCTGCTTGTCGTGGCCATGCCCATGAGGGTCCTCGCTGTTCATCACTGAGTGAGTCTTTGCCTCCTGTCATCAGACGCACCAGAATATTCAGCAGCTTTAAATAGCGGCTGCAGGCGTTTTTGTCCTCCTCATCCAGATGATGCTGTCTGGAAGTTTAGAATGTGTGACATTCAGCCGTCTGCCAGGCGGGATCATGGATATCCCACACCCTGGTGTGGTGGAAGCCTATACTGGTGGGAAGATCCTGATACAGGATCTTGAGGCAAGGGCTAGGCTGCAGATGCTCTCTTCTGTAAAGCTTCTAGACATTTTGCCTCATGCTATTACGTATCAGATCAAAGCGTTGCTCCTTGCAGTGCTAATGAGGGCAAGCAAGTAGTATTCCTATCTGAAAGCTGCGGGAGCAAGGGCTGCAAATCAGTTCCTTCCTTATTTGCCATAAAACACCTAGACATTGGGCTGATAATGGGAGAAAACGATTGTTCCAATTCACAAGCCTTAAAACTTGTGAATGTGCTGCTGGGCCTCCCAGCTAGAACTTTCTGAGCAGCAAGGGTGGGTTGTGAGAAACGTTAATAGCTTAACTAGAAAGAAGTCAGCGCTGAAATGTGAAGGCCAAACTCTTCCAGAGCGTGCAGGTTATCACCTTCATTCCACAGGTGATAGTCTTGCGTATGGGTACTGTAAAATAGTGTGCACCCTCTAAGTATTCTCAAACAATGGTTTACAGTTTTATTTAAAACTTTGTCACTGGCTTCATTAACTGTAAGTCTTTGGACCTTTCACAAAGGGGAAGACATTTCCTGCCACGTTTTCTTGAGCTGCTGTTTGTTGCTTGGCTGCTCCTTGTTTGCTTTGCTCTGCACACTGCTTTCAGCTTCATCTCAGATGTAGGTGATGCTCAAGGTGAGACTGTTCCTTTACTCCCTTTCCCACTGTTTAGCAGAAGCCTTGAGATGTGACTGGAATTACCTTTCTGCTTATGAATTTCCTTTTCCAAGTCAAATGCTGTTGGAGAAGGCCTCAGATGTCTCATGAATATACTAGCTATTACTTCTACCACAAAATTAGTGCCACGAACAGTGAATAATCTGGTGTGCTCCACTGAAAACCAACATTTCTGCCCTTTTCTGCTTTCTGAGATGATGTGTGGTCTGGGGTGCAGGCTAAGCTTCTTGATAGACAATCTTCTGAAAAGCTGGAGAAACGGGGCAAATCTCTGGTTCTGTGGTTTCCTGCTGACCTGAGTTGTTCTGGCTGTTCCCCTGACTGCTGTTGCAACCTCCTCTTTGTGCTGCTGCTGGTGCTTGTTGCATCCTACGCTGGTCAACACACCACAAGCGCAGAAGAGGTTTGCTTCGTTGTTTCCATAGTTTCTGTAATTTAATACATTGACAGGGTGCTCAAGTGCCAACCTGTCTGCAGGGCAGTTTCTGTGAAGATCCAGTGATGGGGACAGAGGAGTTGTGGTTTTTTTAAATAAAGTATGTATTTTAAATTAAATATATTTAAATATATTTAAATATTTAAAGTGTATTCCCCTCCCCAAGCTTTTACACAGAAAGAGTAGAAATACATGTTTTTCACAGGTGCAGTCATTGCATGAGCCAGCCTCCCTCTCTCTCTCTCTCTCTCTGACTGTGTGCCAGTGGTTTCCTGAGGTACTATTGTAACATCCCTCCTGTCCCCAAGCTCCCACGGTGTATTTTTATTACCAGCCTCCTGGCTGAGTGCTCCTTGGTTTACGGGTTATTATCCTGTTTGCAGAACTGCTCTGCTTCCAGCCCCCTACATGCTATGTGTCCCACAGCTCCAGCATTAAAATGTTTGGTATCGCTCTTTTCCAAGTGTGTCGTTTCTCCAATGGCCTTGCTTATTTATTCTTCATTCACAGGGCATCCCTTCTTGCTGTGATGTCTATGGGCACTGCACACACTCACTTCAGCGTGGGGAGTCATATCTTAGCTTTTCTGCTTTGTATGCAGTTGGGAGTCAGCTCACTTTCATCCCATGGAAATGGCTGGTTCCACCTGCCTTGGGGTTGCCTGCCCTGGAACTGTAAGGAAACGTGTGTCCTATAATTAAAATAAATGTTGAGGTTTTGGGATGCTGTCCCAATTGAGGTTGGCACCGATGTCCAGTTTAAATCAACGATGTGCACATGCTTGTGCGTGGGACTGTGGTTCAGCTGGCTGCCCACCGTTTCTGTGCTGGAAACCTCTTGGAGGTAAAGAGGAGGGTCTTGGGTTTGATGGATTCAACTGCGATGCACTTGGTGGTGTGAGACACCTTCTACCTGTTTTATTAGGGCAGCTGCACCTTGTGTGCATCCAATGGCTCTCCTAAGATCAGCAGTAAGACTAAACATGAGCGGCGGGTCAAAATTAAAAATACTTCTCTCGTTCTCAAAAAGAGACCATGTCCTGACAGATCCTTTATGTCAGTTCTTTGCCAGATTGCAGAAGGAACAAGAGATGGGCATCCTTGGACAACTTGATTCTTCACACGTGACTGAATGGGTCAGTTTGCACTTTTAGCCAAACTTCAGCCTCTTTACAGCTTGCTTGTGGTACCTCTCTGAGGGTTCCTGGCTTGTTTTCAGCTGCCATATTTAGGTTTTAACTTAAACATGAGCCTGCACAGGACAGCCTGATCCTTGGAAAGGTGGCACAGAAAGAATAGCTCACCCAGTGGTCCCCAAGGCAGGTCTGAGGTGGTGATGGTTGTGCACAGGGAGAGGAGATGGGGATGCATGATGGGCAGAGGAGAGGAGCATTCAAAGGGCAGTTCTTAATATCAGCTGCCTAAAATAACGCTTTTTAAAAGCTCTGTATTTTAACAGACCTCATGGGGAAGCGGTGGAGGTAATGAAATATGATGAGCTACTGTAAGACAAGCGCAGAAATAAATGAGGATGGCTGTAGCTTTTGACAAATACCTCGCTGGGGGTGCTACCCATGTGGTATTCAAGTGAAGCATTTGGTTCTGTTCTCTTAATTCTGATGTAGGCCAAACTACTGCGAAACACAGCAATGCTGCAGGCTCAGGAGACTATCACAGGGATTGTTAAAGACCAAGGCACCACTTTTCTGCACATGGAGATTTTATTACAAAAAAAGCAAGGGGCACCTGCTGCAAGAGCTGGTTGCTACTTGCTGAGGGAACTCCAGCTTTGAGAACATCCTATGATGGAGGAAACAGGTTAGTCTAATAAACTTAGGAAATCGGTGATTTAGAGAGTAAGGAGATGTCCCTGCAGCAGTACGCGGTTCTCCTGGCACTGGGAAAGCAAAGTGGTGATGGAGTGTCACCTGCTGCACAGGGGTGCTGAACAAAGAGAGAGATAAACGTACAGGGGTTGGGGTGGGGTGATGGTTTTTGTTTTTAAAGTGATCCGATGCCTCATCACTGCCTGTAACACTCGCCGGCTTTGTACAGCAGTGGTGGTTGGTGATGCTGCCCAGAGAGGAGATGGAGATGTCCAAAACCCACCTGGAAATGATCCTGCGCAACCTGGTCTAGGAGGACCTGCTTTGGTAGTGGAGTTGGTCTGGATGATCTCCAGAGGTCCCTTCCAGCCCCATGTCATTCTGTGAAGGATCCCTGTAAACAACAGCTGAAGTCCACCTCTCAAAGTAAGCGTTCCCTTCCGGCAGGGCAGTTCCCGAAATGTCTGCTTTATAACATTTTATGTGCTAGGAAAGCAGCCCCCTCCCAGAGGGTTGAATGTTGCCGGCTCGAAATAGCTCCCTTTTTCCTTTTCTATTTCTAGTGGTTATCATTAATATTCTTGAAGTGTAGAATAACCAAAGGCTTCGCTGCAGAAACACGTCAGTTTGCCTCAGAGCAACCTTTTGGGACAAGAATTTCTCTGTAGGCATAGTTCAAAGGGAAAAGCCAGTTGCTGGGCTGTGCTGATACGTTACGAACATTGACTGACCTGAATCCCCAGTTGTGGTTCTCTGTGTGTAATGTAATAGTGGTCTTGCATTCTAATGCTAGAATCTCTGAAAATACTAGACTCTGCTTTTCTCAGAAACTCGTAAGGACAAACACAGGTTAGCTAAGTGTTCAGTGAGAAGCTATGGCTAGCTCATTAAAATGTTTAGGTAGGCAACTTTGGTTAAATCTCACTAATTTCAGATTTTGAAAGGGGCAGTAACAGACTTATTAAGAGTCCTGTGCTCTCCCCAGAACTGAGGCCGCTGTTTTGAGCTTTTAAAACCAGCCCTTCCTCACAGAAATAAATTTAAAACTTGGGCTGTGAGTCACAGAGTAACGAGCAGCTGATGAACATATAGTTAGTAAAAACAGCAGCTCACATAATTACCATGTTCCTACTCTTGTCTTTTACTCCCACAGACTCCTCCCCCCAGCCCCCTGGTCCAGGCTGGAGGGAGGTTGGCCCTGTTTTCACTCCACTTTGCTGTAGGAATTTAACTGGGATGGTTACAGCAACAGCCTAGTGACCTTGGGGACTAGGTAATCCCAATCATGCCAGTCAATGAAGTGAAAATTAAATGTTGATGACACACATAAGACGCTTTGGTTGCCTCTTGGGCTTTAACTGGAGATGGAATTGGACTGTGTGTTCCCAGAGCTGTCTAATGGCAGGGGCAAGAGCGAAGGGAGGGAGAAACAAAAGCAGATGAAACAAAGCAGGTGAAAGGAGGAGTGGTGGTAGCTAGAGTGCGTGCTTCAAAAAACAGACCTAAAGGGAACAAACAGAGCTCATCTGACCTACTGGTAACAGAACAGAACTTTGGAGTAGGCTGAGGGAAGCTCGAGTATCTTAGGGGATTGTCAAGACAACCTGGTTTGTAGGATAATGAGCTGATGCCATTAGGTCTAGTATTGTGCGTGATTCCTCTTTTTACAAGCTGTCCATGTAAGAGCTGGTATGTCTTGTTTGTAGGAAGTAGAGAAGCTCATGTGGGTTGTTACCTGGGCTCTGGCTGAAGGTACAGTCTCTTCCAGAGAGGCTGAAGATTCTGCATTTCCTTTCCTAGAGTTATGTTTCGAAATGATCTTTAAAAACATTCTGTTACTGCCCCTGAATGTGAAGATGCCGTGACACAAACTTGTAGGCTTTGCCATTTAAGGATATAACCACAATGGCCATATTCTACTGCAGGATTTAATTTTAATACAAGCTATTCTCAGAAGGAGCAATGAGGGGCATAGCCTCCCTCAGCAATCAGAAGTTGCTCTGAATGCTTCAGGACTGGCAGAATTGGTCAAAACAAGTTTTTAAACAAGCAATTAAATTCTTTGTCAAATAAGAAGTTTGGGAGGCAAGGAAAAAAAAAAAGGGGGG
>VXBJ01002601.1:209588-234539 GCA_013400055.1 Nycticryphes semicollaris | reverse complement strand
GGGGGGGGGGGGAGGGTGTGTGTCAAACAGGGGTAACTCAATCAATGTGAAATACTTGCTTCAGAAAGACTAGCAGAGCTGCCTTGGGAACAGTTTACCTACGCCAGCATTAGACATTGCAAGCTGTTAATGCAGAGAAGTGCCACTGCTGCTAGTCCAGGTGAGGGATGCAGGAACCAGGTAGGAGGCCAAAACTGTTACCAGCGCTGGTAAAATCACCTCTGCTTGCAATGGGCCATCCACAGCTACCCAGTCTGTGTCATTCCTTAACAGATGTGTGTGGTAAGAACGAGCCTCCTCCTAGTCCTGGGTGCTGGGGAGCAGGTCATACTGCAGGCAGGTAACACACATCCCACAGCCAGAGGCACACAGGCTCCTTCCTCAGCCGTTCTATATAAACAGGTACCATTTCTGATTTTATTTCATCATAACATACAGGTAATGCTCACGACACAACAAGATGAGAAACTCACATCTCTCCGAACCATTTAAACAGCTTGCCATACACCAAAGAACATTATATGCATATTGAACATGTACACGCATTTCTCCCCTCCTTGCATCCGCCACTTTGCTTTCCAAACTTCTCCAAACCATTTCCAGCATTGTTCAGGTACGGGACACTAGTTCAGGCGGGAGATAGGGCACCACCACCCTGCTCAGGACATGGGGGTTAAGGCTTCCTCCTATGGGAACCCGTCCCCTAAATATACTGATTCATTCAGTGACTGGCGTATTGAAAATCACGAGGAGCTAGAAGACCAGACTTCAGTTCCTCAGAAGGCGATTAACCAAATAAACCCAAACACGTGTATTTGTATGTACAGCGAGAAGGGGGGAGAACACGCAACATGTGAAGGAACACAAAAGACGGGAAGATTCTGTTTCTGCCTCGAGGGATTGATTTGTGTTAGCCCCCATTAACTGAATTGAATCAAAGACATGGCCTTTTACTGAAATCTAGCTGAGAGGAGCGCTGCTAAATGGTTTACATACATATATATACACACTCTTTGTGTGTGTATATATATGTATATGCTGAAAATAGTTGTAATGTAATCACTTGATATGTAAACAGAGACAAGTGGTAGGATGTTTAATGAATAGCCAAGACCTGACATGCTTTCCAGCGCGCTGTCAACCTAGCTCTTGCCAGGACTGCCCCTTCTTCCAGCGTCTCGTACACACATCATGAGCACAGCCTCTGGGTTCAGTTCCTGCTGGTGCTGCCTCTCTCACTCTCTCTCTTTCTCTCTCTCTCTGTGCCTTTCGCACTTTTTTTTAGGATCAAGTTAATCAATGCTGTAGCTTTCAGTGCTATTTTAAAACAGTCCACTGTCGGAAATTAAAATCACATCCTAGCCACAAAACAAAGTGACAAATCTTCTCCACTTTTCAATATAGTAAAACCTGAGATTTGAGTCACAAACTAGCTAAACTTACAGTAAAAACAACAAAAAAACCACAACCCCCCCCTCCCAAACGTTACCCAAGCTGCTGACTCGAATTAGGGCTTCAGTTTGCTGCTGACAAATACTTTTTTAAAGCTGTTGGCCAGGGGTAAGTATCTGTTACATGTGATTTACAGTTTTCAGCTGCCTGCACAGAAATGGGACGAAACAACACAGTTCCCCTCCCCATACGCATGTTCTGAGGGGTCCTAGGGAAGACTGAGATGCCACACGTGCAGCTCCCATGGGAGCAGGATGAAGCTTGAAGCTGTGTCTCTGGAACCCACCCCTCGCCCACCGCAGAGCTTGGCAGCAGCACATAAACCAATTTGAGCAGCGGCAGCCGAGGTGGGGCAGGAACAGCGAGCTGGTGAGTTTTAGTGGCCAGCCCGGCCCAAACCACAACAGAAGGGCTGCGCCTCATCGCCTGTGAAACATCCCGGTGGCAGCAGGGAAGTGACACCTCCTTGAGCTGGCGTGGTGAGGGTGAGGCTGTGGTGCCTGCCAGCAGCAGTAGTGCTGCTTGAAGTGCCAGCGGCCAAATCATGCTGGGAAACCAAGACCTTACACTGGGACAGAGGACAAGGGCCAGGATCAAGCTCCTTTGGAGCTGCCAGTGACAGGAGGTGCTGTCTCTTCTCAAACCCTCTTTCTTTCACATCACACTAGGAGATGGGGCGCTGGTGGTCCCCTTCTGTTTTCTTTGGACAGCCAGCCAGACCTCTCTTTCTCAGATGAAGTCAGCAAACCTAATGGAAGCTTCTGTCTCCCACAATCTGGGTGAGGACGTTGGGATTGAAAAAACCAACCACCTGAATTGCACCCACCCCACACATGACTGGAACCATATGAAGAGCAGTTCCTTAACTGAGGAATACCATTAAGGACAAAAGCTCATCTCAACTCATTGTTTGTTTGTTTTAAACCTAAAAAACAAAAAGCCTTCAAGAGCCATCTATTGAATTGTCGATTGGCAAGAAAAGGATGTTGTGGTATTGTACCAGCCTCTTCTCTTGCACGTAACCCTAAGTATTAACCACTCCATTATAGCTTGGAAGCCAAAGCAGCTACCCCTCTCCCAGAAGCCAGCTTAACATCAGAAATACAAATACTGCTAATTTTATGTTTCAAAAGACTGGGGGAAACAGTCATAAGTACGGTTCGTTCATTATTTTCTTTTTTAAGAATTGCTGCTGAGCCAACTGAAACACTTGTGCGTAGACAGCTTTAAAAAAAAAAAAAAATCAAATGTGGCTAGTCGTTACTTGTTCACATTGCTTATGAACTGGCTACCAGTATCTGGCAGCCATAAAGCCCTAGTTTATTTTTTATATTTTTGAGGTACTGGGTTTTCTTCTTTTTTTTTCTTTTCTTTTTTTTCTCTGAAGCAGCTCTCTAGCAAATCACCTAAAGCCTATCCATTAGAACAATACTTACACCAGTATTTACATTTCTCTGAACTGTGCGTTCAGACCAGCCATGCTGTAACCAGTCCTTACATCCTTTGGAATCACTCCCAGTCTCCTTTCTGACAGGAAAAGGTCTCCCTCCAGAGGTTGGCTCAGTGTCAGGGGTAAGGTGCACTGGTGAGGATATATGGGGCATGAGGAGGGGAGAACAAAACTAGCTTTGAGGGGTCGGAGCCTGTTTCAGTGGAACCAGAAAACGGGTTTGATACCAAGAGAGCTTCCTTTTGAAAAAAAAACCACTGGAAAGATGTGCAATCCATTGCATGTAATTGTGAGGGAAAGATCTTTGAAATGTTCTGCCCTTCTCCAGGAAAGAGGAGGAGAGAAACGCAGCAGTACACTCAGTCTCCTCGGGCAGATGCTCGCTTGACATTTCCTTGCTGTATTACTCTAGTCACTGTGTTCACACTGAAGCCTCGTATTTCTTCCCCCCTCCCCGCTCCCGCCACCTTTTTGCACAAAGTTTGTTCTTTTCAGATTCACAGGGACCTCTCAAACGCTGGGGGAGCAGCCTGGAGGGGGAAGCAACTCCGATACAGTCATGGAAACCTGCTGCCCCTCAGGACACTTCAATGATTTCCATGCTGCCCGAAAAGCTCGACTGGCTGCCTACTTTCCCTAGTTCTTCTCTGGATCTGTTGTCTGACATGATGCTCTCCCCAAACTCCATCTGGCAGCTTCTGCGCTTAAACTGCTTTTCAAAGGAGCTTTCCTCATGCCAGCTACGCCTGGAGTCACCTCGATCACCCTGCTTTGGCCTCCTGCGCACAGCACAGGCTTGGTCACAGCCCGTGGGCAGCTGACTACAGCTGTAGGCAGAGTAAGCGGCGCTGTTCCCATAGATGGCGGAGGCAGAGTAGAAATGCGAGGACTCCGTTGCAAAATACCAGCTGTTGGTAAGGGACGCAGCCGATGTCTGAGGGGCCAAGATGTCCGAGTGCCAGCCTTTGAGGCCCAGCCCAGCAGCGGACTTCGCCAAATGCTGCTGGCTGGTGGAGAGACCAAACAAGAAGTTCGTTCGGTAGTTGTCTTCCATGCTCCCGCTCCGGTGGAGGGGGTACAGGAGCGACCGCTGAGTGGTGGCACTGCTGCTGGCTCTCCCCAGGTGTTGCCGTTTGCTCTGGCTATCCAGCTGCCAGGTGTTCTGGGGCTTCTTGGGAGGGTTTGCTTCCTCTTTATCAGGGCTGGTTTCCGGGGTCTGCTCGGAGACCTCCTGGACAGGGGAGAACTGACACAACTTGCTGCTGCCCTCTAAAGCCGTCGTATGTTTGTAGTATTCCAGGGTGTCCTCAGAGGAGGCAAAGCCCTGAACCGATGTGGTTACGCAGTTGCTACTCGCTGAGTAGGACACGGACTTGATATCCAACGAAAAGGAGCGCTTCAGGCGGTTGCTGTCCTCCACCTTATCTAGGGAGACGTGCAGTCCGTTTATGCCCTGTACCAGTGGGCCATCTTCCAGAGGAGAGAAGTGCCCACGCGGGGCACTGCTGCAGTCCATCGGCTTCTGTTCCACGATCTCGGAGGTAGTGGTAATGCAGAGCTGGTTAGCAGAGAGGCTGCTCTGCCCACCTTCTGGGACCAGCACGTGCTCGCTGCTTTTTTCCAAATGCAGAAGTTTCAGCTTACTAATATGCCCAGGCTGACCGCTCTGGTTCTTGATCTTTTTCTCAAAGTCCAAAAGCTGGCCCAGAAAGTTGAAGTTGGGAGAAATGGTTGGTCTTTTTTCTTTCACAAATCTGGAAAGAGGAGACAAACAAAACCAGAATTGCTTTAACGACCTGCTGCTCAGACCTGAGATAACCCTAGAGCGATTGTTTGTGAACGTTAACAGCCTAATTTTAACTTATCAGGATGCTGGGACTAAGGTTGAGTCAAGCACAGGAAACATAGATGGAAAAAATAAAACCAACAAAAGGCAGCTCTTAAACAAGATAGTTCTGGATGCTATCAATTCTCGCTGTAGCTTACTTAAAAGCAGCTAAAAAAGGGAAAAGAAAGCATTCTCTTGACCTTTTTATGATGTCCACAACAAGGTTTGAGGGAATTTTTTCCCTTGTTTTATTTTACTTTACCAGTGGGATCTCTGTTACCTCAGTTCCTGACTGAGGTTTAAGAGCTCCTCAAGTTCTGCACGAAGACCGTCAGAGCTCTGGCCAAGAGACCTTGGCCTCCCCTGTGCTCCAGGGAGCGAACAATCTTCCCCACCGATCAAAGGGATGAAACCCCACGTTCCTTGCACCGCTCTTCGTGCTGCTGTTATTGCAGTGAGCCCTTCCTACCCTGTTTATCTTTGTCATGCAAGGCAAAGAGCTCTGATATATGCTGACTTTATACAGCAAACGCCAGTGATTTCTACCATCCACTGGTTTGGACGACTGATACGATATTCAAAAAGAGAACGGGAAAGGGGCAAAAACAGCATTAAACCAAAAATGCCCTCTCCGGCTCCGCGGGTGTTCACAGCGAAGGGCAGCAGTGCTACCAAACCACTGGAAGAGTTAACCTATTTTCGAGTCCTGTAGGAAGCAACCTGACTCGCACACACGTGCCAGTGTAAGCACACACTTATATATTCGGTTGAACACGGCCAAGGTGCAATGCATACTCAAAATGTTTTCCTGAAGCAGGGCTCTAAACGTATGA
This sequence comes from Nycticryphes semicollaris, assembly GCA_013400055.1. Classification (NCBI taxonomy): domain Eukaryota; kingdom Metazoa; phylum Chordata; class Aves; order Charadriiformes; family Rostratulidae; genus Nycticryphes; species Nycticryphes semicollaris. The sequence continues at coordinate 228,976 of VXBJ01002601.1, read as the reverse complement.
AAGACTTAAGTATTAGAAGTCATGTCACATACTTCGAAGTTAAACACAAAAGCAATACTTCCTATCTCTCTGATTTGCAATATAGCTAAATAAGTACTCTTTGCTTTTTACGGGCTGTAAACCAGAAAGCTGCCCAAATCCTTTTCCTCCTTTTGTTTGGTTTGGTTTTTTTTTTGGTTTTTTTTTTTTTTTTAGCATTCCTGGAACTATGAAGGTACCAGACGACAAGGGAATTAACAAGGGAAGAAACCTTGAAGAGCTAAATCTAGCGCAAACACACATATAATGTATCACTGGGAAAATTAAATATTATTAAAAGCAAAAACGTCTCTCTGGGGGTATATACAGAAGGTGAATGTGCAGTCATTTAAAACAGCATGAAAAAAATTCAAAGGTGTACTTGTGCATATATGTATACACTAGCACAAATACAAGCAAGCACATGAAAAATGCCAAAAAAAAAAAATCTTACTACTTTCTTTTTAAGTTGCCAAACAACAAACAATAGTAAGAATACTTGAGCTGATGTGATGACCTGGAAGATCAGATTGCGCAAAGTGATAGTGGAAACTTCCACCTGAAAGTGCCACAACTGGCAAATGGAGAAAATGAATGAGCCTCCTCAGAAGAGGTTCTTTAGCTGGGTCTCCTAGTGTTGAATTTGGGGGCATTTATTCCACATAAGAAGTTTGCTCATAAGAATTCATATAATCTTCATCCATTTTTTCCAGTCAAACCTAGTTGTACTTGTTACTGGATATGTTATTCAAAGAAGATCATTTTGGTCAAGACTGCCATTTCTAGCAGGCTCTCAAACTCTGTTCCTTACACGTTGTCCTTGTCCCACTGCACAATTTTAGTCCTAAATTTAAAACTAGTTTTTTTAAAACAAATGAAACGGGTACAAGCAAGTCTGCTGGGTCACCCCGACAAGTTTTATGGCCTTACAAACCTTTTCATTTCAAAATGCATATTCTTTTTTCCAATTGGAAAACATGTGTAACATTTAATTTTTGTAATAGTGTCAGGAAAACACGTTATCTAATGACTTTCATTAACTCAGAGAAAAGTATTTTTCTTTCAAGCTTTGCCAACAAGAGATCCCAAACCAATGAGTGAAACGTGTTGCAGGCTGTTCTCACTAAGCCGTATCGAAGGAAATATAGCAAAATGTAATCTATATTTCACAGGAGTTGTTCAGTATTAACAGTGCAAAGGAAAAAAAGACCTAGGTTGATTAATCCTTCACACTCAATTGACACTTCTGGTTAAGAAACAAACTAGAACTTAATGCAGAGATTTCACGGAGGAATTTAGAAGCAGCACTTTAGAAGTTCTCTGAAGCCTGTGCCTTTTAGAAGTGTTTATTACTCTGCAGCTCCAACCCCCAGCCCACTACAGCCTGAGACCAGACAGGGCTGGTTTTTTTAATGACTCAAGCTCAAACCTTGCACAGTATCCATCCATGTCCACTAATTCATCCACAATATCTATACCTGTCCAATTATAACCTGTATATGTATGTATAACCTGAGTTACAAATATAATCTATGCCTCTTAATCAAACCCATTTCACTCTACCCGTTGAAATTACTGCACAACACCAACTGTCAGCAGGCTCTAGTAAGAAAAACTGTGGAAAATTTCTAGAGGCACTGGGAGATGATTGTAGCTCAGGCATCTCTTACATGCACCTTTTCCACCACATAACGTTAAGTATGTTCATCAGCTTAAAAGAAAATGCCCCACGGAAATCACGCTCCACAAGGGAATATCTAATGCTCATCTTTCTGTCCCAATCAGTGTTTAAAAGACAGCAGCAGCAAACACGCTGGCGATTTGGAAGGTGCTCCTCCCCACCTGCTCCAGAGCAAGTGTCCAAATTGCTTCTGCACCACAGATATTTTAAAGATGCATCCGCTGTGCCGACTCGCGTATAAAGCCCCTCAAAAAGAAACCCATCCTTTTCTGGACAACACAACAAAGCAGGTTGTTAAATGAAATAGAGAAGCGGTGGTAAACTGCAACCATGCCACCTGGGATCTAGTGAAGTGTTCATCATCCAAGTACAGAAACATGGGATTTGAAACGTTAAAGAGGGGGGTGGGGAGGTGGGAGGGTGATCCCACAAAAATTCCCCGATTCCACAAAGAGCTAACACTTCCAAATACTTTCCGGTTGAGTTTAATAGCAACAAAGAAGCTTTCTTAATTCCTAGACATTTCACCTGCGGGCAGTTCTTGGAGAGCATTACTGCATACCAAACTGAAGTCAACGGCCCCAGCCTAGCGTTTGTCGTAAGTGTGACTTAAAAATATCCTCCGTTCTCTTTCCGTAACCCTATCCGTTCCATTCTCTCTCTGACTTACAAGACATCGTTATATGCGTGGGTATAGCTGTGCCTGTATATGTGTGTACATACACGTACATTTAATAAGCTGTTTAAAATTCCATGTATTTGCCTACTTGAAGTGAAGGCCAACATGAGCATTTTGCAGGTGGGGAATTAATGTGAGGTGTGCGATGCCTACACACCACCACTAATTTGTTTATGGAGGAAGCCTACATTTAAAATAAAAGTGTGCAGAGGCCAGTGAACTACCGGATAAAATAACGTACCTGCTCTACCCTTGGTCATGTAAACTTTTATTCTTCCCCTTAAAAACAAGCCAAACAGGCACACGAATTAAGATGAAAGGAAATGTTCTCCTTACCTGTAAGCTTCATCTAAGGACATATCCATTCTCTTCATGATATATGCAATAGCGATTGTGGCAGAGCGAGAGATTCCAGCTAAACAGTGCACTAACACACGGCCATTTGATGCTTTTGCTTTTTCTGCGTTGCAAAGAAATGGGCAAGTGTCACACACGATGAAAAGTTTGCAAAGAAAGCAATGTTATTTAAAATTGTTCAAAACTTCCAAATGAACTGCTAATTGCAAGTCTCGTGGAAGCTGTAAACAAAAATCACTTATTTTCTCCAGCACTGTATAGCATTGAGTATAGAAAAAGCGTGCGACTACACACAGGAAGCACACTGCATTTTAACGTGCGCATAAACAACCCTATTTTCCCTGTCTGGGAAAAGGTGATTGTTTCTAATTTTATACACAAGTAAAAAGCAAGCATTCACCACGGAACAATTTGGCCAATTCAAATTTGGCTACCTCACTTCCCCAAAGCTAAAGGCAGGATCCGTCTCTGCAGGCATATATCAGGCATCTGCCAGGCTGCCAGAAAGCAGAGCCGTGCTCTTTAAAAGTCTCTTTGTTCCTCAAGTGCTGGAACACGCAGTGGCAGAATCTCCTTACATTATTTCACTTCTGTGCTTATAAAGTGTTGGTGATCATGTAGGTAGATCCTGAGGGTATTTTCATACCACCCAGAAAGCGTTCAGGTCTTCTCCAGCCAAAACAGCAAGGCAGACACACAAAGGAATGTAGAAACTGTTCTAGTAAGTAAATTTTCTTCTCACCTATAAAATCGACTGATTTATCCAACCAAGGCAAAATTTTCTCACAAAAGCTGTCGTTCACAGGCACTCTCAGGAAATGGGATTCCGGAATAAAATCAGGCTTTGGACAAGTATTGCTGGCGTTTAGTACGTAGCCAATATCGTTCTGCTGCATCAGCTCCTAGGAAAGAGAGAAAGATTAAGCCTAGAGAAGTCAAACGGTACCTTTGGCACATTACAAAGAAACTATGAATCCAAAGCAGATCATAAAGCTAAAACCCAAACTGGAATTCACGTTGGAATTGCTTCAGCTCTAATAGAGGCATTCTTTTTTTGGGGGGAAAAAAAAACCCAAAACCAAACAAGATAAGATACTTCATCATCTTTTAATTCTTCAAACAACTTTTAATGAGACATCCAGCATGTCCAAATAGCATATGGACTGTAAAGCCCATATGAATGAATAAAGTTAACAAAGAATAGAAGTAATGGTAGAATTCCTTCTGCTACTATGAAGCATGGCTTTCAAGAGAATAATTTTTTTTTACTACTTTGGTTTCAATTCACGGAATCATGGAATTGTCAGAGCTGGAAGGGAGATCTAGAGATCACCTAGTCCAACTCCCCTGCTAAAGCAGGACTGCCGAGAGCACATTACCCACAACTGCATCCAGGCAGGTCTTGAAGGCCTCCAGGGAAGGGGACTCCAGAACCCCCCTGGGCAGCCTGTCCCAGAGCTCTGCCACCCTCACCGTAAAGAAGTTTTCCTCATCTTTGAATGGAACTTTGTGTGTTCCAGCTTGTGCCCGTTGCCCCTCATCCTGTCGCTGGGCACCACTGAAAAGAGTTTGGCTCCATCCTCCTTCAACCCACCCTTTAGATACTTACAGGCATTAATAAGGTCTCCCCTCAGCCTCACCATGCAAACTGACAACATAAACCAAACACTTCCCACACGTAGTTTGCTGACCAACGTGTTTTCTGCATCACTTATCTAAGATTGAGGTTGCCCCATCACAGATATTGGCAAGAAATAGGAAATGAAACTGATGCCTTCTGCAGTCACCTGTTAAAGTATCAGGGACTGCCTTGTTTTTAAGACAATGGTGCAAAACTCACTCAAAACCTTGAGAGAAAGAGCCGAGTAAGAGCTGAAGACCTTGAATTAGACCCTTTTCACACAACACTAACTGCAGCTTCATAGGAGTTCCTCTTTGTGGTTTATGATTTAGTTGCTCACATATCAGTTTTCTGTCTTTAGTCCTCTTGCATCTCAGAGATTATCACAGCAACAAGTGAAGAGACATAAAGTCTAAGAATCAACTGGGCTTTTTAAATAAATACATTTTCATGATTGCAAATTAGAAAAGAAAAAAAAAGCAAAAGAGACCTTTTCTGCACCTTGCCAAACTCTTAGTGTTCAGAGTGGTGCAAAGTAGAATCTGATGCAAGTAGGTACCTTAGTGCCTGAACATGAAACAAATCGTAGAAAACTAGAGCTGGCTCTACCAAAACCATCCAGTAAGTAAGCATCTTGCCACAGAAAAGCTATTAAGCGGGTTGGAATAATACCGATCAAACAACTTTTCTGGTTCAGATATGATTTGGCAGTAAGTGACATGCAATGCTATGCTTGTAGAGTAGCACTGAATACAAACATTGGGGAGCTTTTGGCCAGATTTCTATGGAAACAAATGTCTGAAACTACACTGAAACATAAAAAGAGCCAAAAAAAAAAAAAAAATCTCATTTTAATCCTTTTGCTTTTATAGCAATTATATAAAAAATGAAAAAATTATGTCAATTCATGGGAGCAGTAGCAAGAATGAATTCTTATACTGTGGATTTCAGCTGGAGGTCTGCCAGTATGAAAATGGAGTCACGAAGTCAAACGGTCCCTTCTTCCCTATTATGTATTATTTCTGCAAGCGTGAAGATGTTTTGGTGAAGAGAAATGGGGATATGGCTATTCAGCTGAAGAGCCAGAACTCTGCAATCTTGTTAACATCCGAGCAGCTTACATAACGTCTGGTATTTAGTATGCAGGTACACCACACATATCTTACACTGTGAATGCAGAAAGGCTGAGTGCTCACAAACAGGTGTATATACGAGCAGAAAGTACATGTTCAGTGAGTACAAAGGACTGCAGAGGAGAAGGGAATCTACCTCAATCATGTACAGAGGGAAGTGTATACAATTGCTACGGACTGCATTTTAAACAGGGAATTTACCTGAATTTCTGCTAGCGAGCTCAATTGTATTGTCAGGAGCAAAATGTGCAGCCCCTCCAAAATTTCATCCAAAGTGCCTCACATCAGCACATTTAGAGGTACCTGAAGGTGTGGACGCCTTAAACTAATGAACATACATTATATCGTAAACATAACTATCCACAGGGAACAGGAGATGACCAGTTACTTGCAAATTAAATAATCAGAAATATAATTTGCAGCAATGGTCAAAAAGAGGGGGGCAGTGAATGTGCCAAAATAAGCTCTCGGCCTTACTGCTCCTTACCCTGCTAGTTTCCCAGGCCACTCTCACATTAAAACTCACCTTCTCATCCATTACAACAAATCCCAATATGTCACTAATTTCCCCCTCTCTCCCTTCACATCTCCCCTGCTCAACCAGCGAGCTCCTTTCACCCCTGCGTGCCTTTCATAGCCAGCCCCATCACTACCTCCTTCACTATATACTTAGCTCTCGCACATCGATGGGCCTCAAAGTTTACAGTGCTCCTGCTTTTAAGGAAGATGGGGAATATTTGGAATTAGTGAGAGTGGAAAGGTATTAGCAATTGGGTTGTTGGCACAGGAGACCAGCTACTACTAGATCTGTGGTATCTTCCATGTGCAAAGGAGACCCCTGGTCCCCAGCATCTCTGCCTCACTGTTTTGGGCTACACAGCTATCCCCTTCTAAAATCCCAAGCTCTTCGGCATCAACTTCTGTAAAATAAGTATCGCTAAAATACAGATCACTATGTTGAAATACTGCCCCCAAACCAGCTCCTCACTTACTGTTGTCACTGCCTGAAGGTGAGTGAGGAACAACCGGAACAGCAGCTACAGAAGTACATGCAGGGCCATGAACAATATAATATATAAAGGAGGGGGGCGACGAAGGTATCACTAACAAACGGACTGCCATGCTGCATGCTTCTTCAGAATATAGCTAAGGGATGCTGGGAGAATGATGATGAATTTAGAGGAAGAATAGAAAACCTTATTATTTCTCTTAAAGCGTAAGCGCTGGTGGGCTGCAGGGTCCAACCATCACAATTCCACAGTTATGCAAGTTTTTTGATGTGGAATTGATTATTCAAACGGGAACGAGAAGGCTGCAGACGCCAAGTCTGAACTCTCCGAGCCAAAAAACCACCCAAAAATGTGTTAGTGCTTGTCTTTGAGACTAAGGCTAAAGAAAGAAGTTATGCTTCCTTCTGTTCTAAAGTATCAATCATCCCCTGTGCAACACGCTCCAATATAATATCCATAACAGTGCCTTCATTGTAAGGCACCCAAGAGGAAGAAGTGAATTACGATGGGAGGAAGATCCAGAAATCCTAATACTAACAACTTTGTGAAAAGAAGGTAAATGCTCTTTTGTCAGCTTATTTACATTTTATGACTTGTTTAATCTGAAAATTAATGGCACCCTAAAATGTTATTTTGTTCCAGGAAATAAAATCCAGGTCTGGAAGTAAAGAAAGAGAATAGTTAGTCAGTAGCAAAGCAGAAAGTTTTACAGTTTAAGTGCTGGTACAGAACACAAGATGTAAGCAGAAGGCTTGTTCAGGCCCATAACCACAACAGAGATTTTTTTTTTTTCTGTTATACTAACTTCCAGAAAGGACATTGTCACTGTAAGAATTTAGGTTAAAAGTTAGTTTGGCTTCCTTTCACAAAGGGCAACAAAGATCTGTAAAAGTAAGCCCCTTCTTGCAATGCCACCAATATCTGACAGATACACTGAGATAACCACTTATATGTTACACAGAGACCCAAAAACTGAAAATGAACTTTTGAACTTTTCTGTTAGAAATTTTTAGTATTTCAACACCACAGGAAAAAAAAACCCCAACATTATGAACTTTTTCAGAATTAAGCATTTAGAAGTTTGTAAAGGAAAAATACAACGAATCTCCTAAGACTCTTCTGAAGTAATCATTAATTTTGCTAAAGGACACAAACCAAGCATTCGTGTTTGAATATCTTTCGCATATAATGCATTTTCAGCAGAGGTATTAATGGCAAATAGTGTTCATCTTCTTAAAAGGTCACAGATACAGATTGTCCTGCAACAAGGCAAGCATTTCTCTACCCATGCACTCAGAGATAAACTTAGAAAGATCCTGAAAAGATAAGCTCATCTTGGTAAAGCATGCTGAAAATTCCCATTTTTAAATCATCAGGTTGAACAGTAGTGCAGATTAAGTGTTCATTTTGCAGGTATTTTTGAGGCATTTAAATATTAGAGAAATCAGTATGTCTGCTCAATGGAAAGAATCCTGGGAACTCAGAGATAGAATTTCAAGGCAAAAATAGAGTCACCATACACAACTACATCTCAAAAGTTTTAGGAATCATATTAGAATTTTCCAGATTTTTTTTTGTTTGGTTGTTTGGTTGCTTTGTTTTGGTTTTTTTTAAATCTGTACTTGAATGAGAAAAAACAATCCTATCCTAATCTTAACAGAGGTGTTGTCCTCAGTAGCCAACAAACCAGCAAGGCCATTAAACCGGAGCATGCAAATGTAACCACTTAACAGCTCCTGGACTGTCCTAAGAGAGACAAAACTTTGCTACTTATCCCTGGTTTCTGTTTCTTACCCTCTCCTTTTGAACGTTCTTCGCTTCCCAGCTTTCTGACCATGTATTGCTATTTCTGGGCACTCATTGTAGCAAGAGGCATCCTCTTTTCTCTCCCCCAGTACCCCTGTGTAGGATCCAGGCTTCCTCAGCAGCCTCAAAGCAAGCGGCAGACCTCTGCCAATTGTGTTTCCAGCATGTTGATCTCTAGTGACCACAAACGTTGAGTTGAATCAAGATAGTGATTAAACCCAGGAAACCGGGAGCTGCCAATAGCTGGGAAAACATTGAGTGGACTCTAAGAGGCAGAAATCGTTAATTTATCCTCACAGCTTCTTTAGGTTAATAAAGGTACCAATATTAAAGATGCAAGCGGTTTCAGATTTTCCACAGGCAATCACTGAACCTGCAGAGGTAAGATAAGCTACCTGGATCCTAAGGTCTGCTTCGGTGCAGCAAACAATCGACGTGCTCTGAATAAAACACTGCCTGCCATTTCTTCAAAGGAAGAGGCCGTAGGCACAATCAACAAGCAGATCTGCTTTGTAAGATGTGTTTTTGTCCTTAAACAAGTAAGAAACCTAAGAGGTACCTTAGTCATCCATGGAAGAACTTCCAAAAGACTGACTGTCAAGGGTAACACCAGGCGATAAGAACTTACTGAACTTTGCATGCTCTCATGTTTTGTGGTTCTCCATAAAAAATAAAAAAAAAAAATTGGGAAACACAGCAATGCTTGATCGTAACTCCCCAGGACACGTGAGGAAGTACAAATCTGACCAATGGCTAAGGGACCTACATTAATTCTAAACTATCTGCAGTGCTTTCTGCAGTGCAACTGCTTCCCATCAGTGTCCATCTGATGGACACCTGCCAAAATAATATCAAGATTGTAGATTAGCAGGCCAGAGAGCCACCACCAAGTCTGAACTCTTCCTGTAGATGGTTCTGCCACACTCAGGGCTCACCAGTAGCAATTGCAATTTTAGCCTTCTCCAGCCCTATAATGAAATTCCTGACCACTGCTACCACTTGGATTCCTTTCCTGGTGAGACACACACACTGTGCCTGTGCCCAACTCCTATTCATAGGCACCAATTTACTGCAAGGAAAAGGGAACAGCTTCTTTCATCCCTCTGGCATTATTCACTACTTAAGAGCCACCGCACTGGAGTTCCAGTCACATCCCAAATGAAGCAGCACATCCCTGGCTCTGGAGCAGAATGAGGAGAACAAGGAGCCTCCTCGCTGCCACTGTGAGTTAGGATAGCACTTGCCATTCACACGTTGAAACATGGCATAAAAGCATCTTTTTAATACTCTGCCATTTAAAGCAAGGATTTCTTTATTATCTTTTTTAATTACTTAGTTCCTGCTGTCTTTTGTCTGGGGACCACAAACTGCTTTTGTGGTAGGAAAAGTAATAAGCTGCTTTGACATCCATCATAAGCGCATCAAGTTTGAATTGCTGACTTGGCACCTGGCAGTAAAGACATGGAAGACTTTAAAGGACAAAAGTAAATACAATCACTGTCGACTGTTCTCCAAGCAAAAGATTTTTCTCTGAGCTCTATTAAAGCACAATTATCTTCTATAGAATTGCTTGTGTGTCAAAGATCCCCTTAAAACAAATTTGAAAAAATAAAAAAATAGCCTATTAATGGCCAGACTGAGACCGACTGAAAGTAAAAGAAACCAGTGAAAATCATGATAATGGTCCAAGTACATGAATTTGATCCAATTACAAGACTATTAGGATGGTTCCTATCTTAAACTTTATATGTGGATAAAAAACATACACATAGGCCTTGCACATCATTAAGGCAATATGCTCAGGTGAAGCACTCCTCCCCTCTCCCCCATCCATGTATTTAATGCCAGTGTATGAATGCTGTGGGAGATTGGACTAGTAAATAGGACTGCCAGATAACATGGGAGGCAAGAGGGCATATGCAGCAGAAGTAATACAAATTCTCTTGTGAATAGTCCGAAGATGCAGACTGTAAGCAATGTGAGTTGGTCTCCTCATGGAGGCAAACATCTCTGGATATACATAGGAAATATCTATACATGCAGCTCTTCTAGACAGCTGGTAGTCCAGCACCCTACAAGTGCTATATTTGATGACTTTTTGGACTATTTTAAGTATACTAAAATATCTTGGGCTGCTCTATAAAAACAGAAATTATTAAATGTGCATGTATTTAGAAACAGTAAAAGTTTCTTAGTGCAGTGCTACCATAAGGCTTGTTTCAAGTGACCCCACTAATTGTCCAGGTCTGAACATTTTATTAGGTGTACAAGGATTTGTCTGCAGCAGTCCCTCATTATACAATTCATGGTATTTAAGCGCTATTTTTTCCAGGCCTTGAAAGAAATACCAAAAACTAGACAATCTTCCTTTGTCCTACTGTAAGCATTAATATATTAACATCCAAGGCTCACCAAAACAAACCAGTCAGAGCTATACACAGGAAACTACCTCACCTACTGTAATGGTAGATTTGATAGGTTACTGAGGAAAGTACCATATCATCTCTGAGATGAAGGAGAGAGGAGACCAAGTTTCATATTATATGACATGTGGATTAATTATATGGTCTGTACAACACCAGTTCTAACATCGGTTTCCATGGCTTATGCACACACAGCTATTATCTATATCTCCTTTAGTTGTTTTATAGCTGTAATGACGCGGGATGATAGAAGCACAGATGAAGACATGTGGAAATTATATATTCATAACCTGTAAACAACATGACACCCAGAACACTCACCTTGTTGAGGACATCCCGTTGACACCCAAGATAGAGATGAGGCAGGATTCTGGTTGGGCCAATGTTGGAGACAGGTAGGCAGGGTTGAGAAATGCAAGTAGGGACGAGCGTGGATTTTCCTTCACAGAGACCAGGGAAAGAGCTGGAGAACTCAGCAAATCCACCTGTGAGAGGAACAGTGCGTATTTAATTTACATGCAGTGATGTAGGCATTGGTGCCCGTACCTTGGAAAGCAGCACTTGTTGCAGGAGATAGGGAGGGGTGAAGGGGCAGCAGGAAAGCCTGAACAGAACTATACATGTGCCTCCATCCAGAGCTACCATGACTGTGTGGTACCATCCATCAGCAGAGAAGGCCTGGCTTTGTTTTCCCACTCTGCTTGGAAAGTTTATTTCTCTCTCCCCCTCCATTCCTCATAAATTTTTGATGCTTCTTCCCCTTCTTAATGACACGTGGAAATGAAAGGCTTTAGAAAAACAGCTACAACACCCATCACACCAAAAGCACACAGACCTTTTCCTCTCCACACCAGCAAGCTGTTTTCTAAACAGCTCCTTCTTCTGTATTAGGTCTATAATTAGACTTCACTATGAAAAAGTCATGTTTACTCAATTTGGTAAAAGCATCAATATGTGGTTATTAACCTTTACTTTTGAAATCCTACATTGTTATTTTCTATACTGCTCTTTAATTTCATCCAACACACTAGGAAGAGGTTTCATCTTTCAAAACCACACCAAGCCAAGGCTTCTCCATCTCAAGTCAGGGAGGCAAGGCAGAGGAAAGACTACAGGGGAAGACTTCACCCAGCCATGGACTCCCCTAGCAAATCACCACAAGTCTCTGCCTCCTTTACTGCTAGCCGGTTCTTCAACTGCACCTATCCATATTATGGCCCCAAAACCTTTTAACTACCATTTCCACCACTGCATTAAGCCAGTCAGAAAAACTAGAGTGGAATGACTGATAACACACATAAATCCACCTAAAATCCCAGTGGCCATCAAAAATGCTCCTACACTGTGTTATTGTCAGCATGGCACAGCTCCATTTCTTTTTTCTTGCTCCTCTAGCTCCCCTCTTCCATCTATCACAAGGGCTGTGTTACAAACCCGTGCTACCAACTGCGGTCCAACCGGCTTTACCCACAGTTAGAAAACAAAACCAAAGAAACCTCCAGTGACGAACTTATACTATGACTAAACACGTTCTCACAAAAGCTAACTAGTTTTTTTCCCAAGCGTAGCTAAACCCCAAGCTCAGCTCATTCTCATAGTTCATCTTTGCAAACTACTTTGAAGAAGAACTGGAGGCAGTTGCTTAAAAACGGTACTTTCTAGGCTTTTCTTAATGGTTTTCACCAATTAACAGCCAACCAGTACGAGTGAAAGGTGCAAACCATAGTGAAAGTTCCCAGCTACTTCCTCAAGTTAAAGCTCAGAGACAAGTGGAATTTTAAGTAAAAGGAGTGTTTATAATCTGTTCAGAACAAGGCACCCTTTTTATCATCAAGGAAATGAAGTATTAATGTGATAAATCTGCCAAATGCTATGTTCGCTATTATAGCAGTTTGAAGACGTGAATTAAAATTATTCAGGAATAAGATAACTTACTGTTTTGTCAAGGCTTGCATTACCATTGCCTGAACTATGCCTATTCTTTGGATTTTAAAACCTGTATCTTTAGTAAGTGTCGACAAAACCCAAGGTAATAGCCATGTGTGTAACAGCCCATTTTATCTGATAAACAAAAAAGCCAGCAAGCAGTTTTTGGAACAAAAGTTTTATGAACAGCAGTTCCTGTTCAGCCTCCTGACTTACCAAAATAATAAGAATAATGATAAAAAAAAATAAAATCACTTGTTCTCTTTTGTTAGATAAGTGATTTTAGACAACTACAACAACGCTCATCATGAGAATACGACAGTGAGGTTGGACTCTAGGGGGATGAGCAGGAGGGATGCTAAACTAAGGCAGTGCCCATCAGAGACCCATGGCCCTAACCTGAAGGATTTAGGCTCGGGACACAGTAAATGTATGGCTCTGACACTTCCTATTCCTGTTAGCTGGATTTCCTCCTTCTTGCTCTACAACAGCTCTGCTCAGGAGCGCAGATGCTGCTTGTTCAACACATTAACTGAATGACAGAAGGAGTTTACAAAAAAGATTCTCTCACACACTTGCTAAATTTTAGTCCGTATGGCATGTTTCCCCCTCTGTTATAAGAAGCAATCCTTGAATTCATAAGCATTATATGCCTCTAAGGTTAAATCTAATGTAAGACATGGTGCCCATCAGTTCCTTTAGAGGTTGGGGGGAAGAAGAGGAAATAAAATATTGGTCTTTGGTTTCAGTTGCTCATTCTTTATTCCTTGGGAAGCTTCTTGTTGTTGGCTGCTTTCTGGAACCACTCTCTGACACAGCTGGAAAGAGAGAAGTGATTCTTCTTCCTGACAAAGAGGCAGCACAAGCACAGAAAATATTTTATATCTGTGCTTTCTTTGCAAAAAGATGACATAGGCAAAGTCCAACAGGAACAAAAAAAGAATTTTCTTAACTACAGAGGGACTGGTCTCACTTCTGTATAAAACACTGCAATAAGCAATTAAGCAAGAAACCAATATGCAAAAAAACTGAGATTTTGGGAGATGGAACCCACGCTCTGTCATCTTAAGTATAAGGAGCAATTTTTTATTTTATTTTTATTCTAGGACTCTGTCAAGGCAAGCTTGAAGTGATTCAAGATTAGATGCTTCAACACTTCCTCTGGGACGTTCATCACTTCAAAATCGTGTTTCTTCTTTCTGCTCATACTTTCCTAGTAAGATGTCGCTTCAGCATCTTTAGAACGTGAATTACAACCACAAGACTCTTAAGTCAAGTAAGTCTGACATTATATTACCTATCTTTACACAGGCTCTCAAATGAGTCCGCCTTTCCTTTGAATATGTTTTAAACTGGTATTAACATCAGTAGTGAACTGGCTTGCAAATCATGAAACAGGTGATTTATTTCAAATACTAATCTATCTTCCCTGCCATCTTCTATTACCATGTCAAAACGTTAGTGGCTTTTCAACAAATCTGGCTCTGATTTATGGCACTCACAATAGGAAAAACACGTTCTAGATCAGGCTATGTTGAAAAAATCCCACAAAGAAATAAAACCCATACTAACAAAACACATTTTTGTAGGCATCCTGCTAAACTAACAAAATAACAGCATCCACGTACACAATCACCGAGCTGTTGTGTCATTATGAGCCTAACATCTGTACTACAAAACTACACTCATCAGCATTTGCTTGCATTGACTCAAAAATACATCTATTTATTTTAGGTAGATAAAAAAATAACAGCACCTAAAGATGTGTAGAAAAAAGGCGTTTATTTCATGTGTCTCTCTTTTCGAACACAGATTATGACTCCTATGATTCCCCAAAGCTAAAGTCTACACACAGTCTACATGAGGAGCCTTTGAGGAGAAAAAGTCTTTAAGCACACAGACTACCTGTACACTTCTGCTATAAATGCTGTCAAAAACCAAACTTTAAACATTTCGAAAATTAGTTTAGTGTTCAGGTAGGAATGCAGAATAGAAAACTGAGCCTTAAAAGAAAGATAGGACTGGTTTAGTTTCAAATTCTGTAATTTAAGGATGACCTTTGCCTCAAGGGCAATTTCATTTTTAAACATCCTTACCTACCTCAGTTGGAACAGGGCTATTGGCAGCACCATGCAGTTTGAGAAAATACACTTTTCTTCTGGAGCTAGTTTCTAAATAACACCCTTTCTCCCACTACTACTCCAGCCTCTGCAAATAATAAATCAATCAGAACAGCATGCTGGAACTGTGGGGGAAAAAAATCTACAGGTCATTAAGAGAGCTACTGGGTTAATAAATTTTCACTGACGTATTTGACAAATGTAACTGGGTCCTGCAAATAGATGACTGTCAAAGAACTTGCAATTATTATCTCTTAAATAGGTTATGAACCATAGAGGTTTTCTGTATTCTTAATGGTGAAGCTGAGCTGAAACAGCTCTCACAACATTCAGTAGGGTTAAACTACTTTGTGTCTATTTGAATGTTATGGACAAAGGAAGGAGGAAACAGAGTAATTTTTATGTATTGTGCATATATATATTTTTTTTTGCATATGTTTAAAAAAATCTTGCCCCCAAGGCTTTTGAAGTTTTTCACTCTACTTTTTCTGATACCGATGAATTAAATGGAAGACTCTTCCATCACCACTCATGCAATAATTCCATTATATCTGAAAAACCTGATGGTCAAGCAGGATAAGCAGCACAATGCATCTCCTTCTTCAGTTTTAAATAGCTGGTTGCTTCTGTCATGACTGCACATATGCAAGTCATTCTATCCTTTGGCTGGTAGCAAGGAGCTAACAGTACTAGAAGTCTGTCGTACTTGCGTAATAGCCCCTAATCAAGTTTGAAGAAAAAAAAATCTTTGGGGATGATGACTTCCGTCATTATGGGAGAAAATTAAAGCAATACAAGACAGAAGTAATTTAAAACCTTATCTTCCAATATATTTTCCAACATGAAAGCAAAAGATATCAAAAATAGCCATGGTAAATTGTAATGTTCAGCTGGTCCTCCCTTATGTTTCTGAGACAAAAATCAATTAACTAAATTCTGCTACAATTTTAGATGATCCATCAGAAGAATGCAAAGTTCTGCAGCTGCCCTAAGGTAACTGGGCTCTTGCTTAGGTAGCTCGTTAAACTGAACAGACTAGTGAAATTATTTCAGTTCTAACTGAGTGGCAAGCATCCCCTGGCTGCAGCATGTTTAACGAAGAGCAGTACCGTACCGCATTCCAGTGCTGACTTGTTCTGTTCACTTCTTGTGGCTATGACATACACAACAGTTTCTACGAAACCATGTTATGGTGCCAAAAGCTGTCGGTGGTTTTGCAGCCCAAGCCTGTGTGTGTGTGTGTGTGTGTGTGTGTGTGTGTGTGACAACCCAACACCTCCTAGGTCCTTACAGCACAGCCGGCATTTCTTGCTTACAGGCCTCCACATCCATTAGCAGAAGTTTGGCAAGATCCGGTAACCTGCTCAATGACCCCGTTGCCACGGTTCTGCAAATCGGTGACTACAGACCTTCCTTTGATCTACCCTTTTCTAACGGTTTTCTAACTATGATTGTGATCGTAAAGGTATGATTGTGATCGGAATTTTGGTATCGTAAGTTTTGGTTCCCTTCTCAGCCAACTCAGGAAACAAGCCAGGGCCAAACCCAGAAGGGCTGAAAAAGTTTCCTGTAAAATTCCACAGTAAACGTTATTCTTTCTTACAGATTCATTGCATAAATCCTCATATAAATAAAACTCCCAGCAGGAAGGAAAGGAGAGTGAGAGAAGATGGGATCTGGTAGCAACAAGTAATAGCCACAGAAATGTTACTGATTTGGGAACAGCTACCTTTCATTAAGCGAAGGGAACCCATCCAGATCCTTATGACTACTTAGTTTAACCACCATCAGAGACAAATCCTAAATTAATACAGGGGAATGACTACTGAGAACCACAAGCCTTTACATCAGCTCATTTCTGTTATGTTATATGGGAGCAGACCAGGAGCATTCCCCTGTGCTGCCAGCTGCAGGGACAGTAGCCCTGTAAATCACTATAGAGGTTTGCAAGTGAAAACACTTTTGTTCAGAGTTGTAACATTTTACTGGTTTTACCCAATGCTCAATAAAGCAAATTCAGTTTAATGACACCATAATCAGACATAAAAATGATGGGGAAGTGGTAGATACTTCCTATGTTCCATTGCATGTTATGCTGGTTTCTCTTCCTCCTCCCTGTCTTTATATTTCCTTCAAATGGATCAAACCACTCAGAGGTGTAACCAAAGTTAGACAATTTCACAGGAAACATACTAATTCTGAATTAAAAACTAAAAGCATTTTTCTTTTCTTATAGAATGGCTAGAGTTGGAAGGGACCTTGAAGATCATCTAGTTGCAACCCCCTGCCATGGGAAGAGACATCTCCCAGTAGATCAGGTTGTTCAAAGCCCCAGCCAGCCTGGCCTTGAACGCTTCCACATTACAGAAGGCCAAGTACTTGTGAGACTGATTTGGCATGGTGAAGAGCAAAAAAGATAAGCAGAAACACCAATCTACTAAAAATTCAATTTTCAAAATGCAAGGGCTGTTCTTCATTCACATCAACACACGTCCCTTCCTCAAACACAGGCTACTCAGCTTCAGCTTTAGGATATTGTGACTAGTCCAGTGAAATTTCATCTGGTAATTAAGCAGATGAACGTCTGCATCTACCCTACATGCTTCTCCCATCCACCAGCCCAGTGCCTGCCTTCTCTCCTGCAGGGTGCTGGAAAGAAAGGAGAATGCCATTTTCTTCTCCTACCAGCTTTCAAAGTTCACCTCGAGCAGCTCATTGATGCTTACATGACATACTACAGTAACCGGGCTGTTGGCTGGGTGCAATTAGCAACGGTCATGTTAGCCTAACAGGCCTCCTGCTTCAGTGGCATCTCCCCCACCCACACATACTTATTAGGTCTTTCCTTTGCATGCATGTTGAATACAGCACAGATGTTCCTTCATACATTCATCCCATGTCTCAATTTGCATGCATTCTAACAGAAAAATCAATTCCAAGGCAATCCTAATCTCTCTTTAAAGCTGCTTCTAAAACTACTGTTGAAACAGCCAATTCTGTAATTCCTTACCATTCTCAAGAGCTTTCAGAGATCTGCACCAGAAGTTTCACCTTTAATCATCTAGACAGAGCTGCTTTTGCTAATCAGGCAAGTGCACACTGACAAAGTGCAGAAAAGAAAGGAGACCTGACTACACTTCAGAGATAAAGCAGATTAAGGTTGAGTGTGAAATTAAAAGTGCAACAGCTGACATTCCCTGCAGTGAAAGGGAAACATGGAAAGAGTGAACCTTCCCATTGGGTGTAACTTACTTTTGCTAATATAGCTGCCCAAGCATGGACATAACTTCTACAAAAAGGAGAACGTATACAAATCCTAACAGTAGCGAACGTAACCAACAAGCTTATGCTAAATTTGTTCTGGGAAGCATTTCTTACTCTTACAGGCAGACACAAAACTTAGCTTGGATCCAAAGAAAGATAAGAAAATCGGTCTTCACACCACTTCATGTGTTTCCTATGAGCTTGTCAGCTAAAGCCTGAAAGAGAACCCCATGCAATTGCCTTTCACAACATCAAAGCCTGGCAAGTAAAGTTGAGGAGGAGAGGAAAAGAGAAGAAATTCAGATAGAAAAGGGGTTGGTAACAGAAATGAGGTTCTTGGCCACCTTCTCTACTAATGGAGATTGATCGTAAAGATCAGAAGAGACAACTTCCACCGTCGCACTAAGCAGATGTTTTTCAACCAAGTAATTTGAGGGGCTACACAACCGAAGAATCCCACCTGCCACTGATGCTCTTATCACAGAATCACAGAATGTCACAGAGTATCAGGGATTGGAAGGGACCTTGAAAGATTATCTAGTCCAATCCCCCTGCCAGAGCAGGAGCCATGGTGGATCATGGCGGATCCTTGGGCAGCTATTGCAGCCTGAGCAATCAAGGGCTGCTTTTGCATTGCTGGAGCCCACGTGTCACCACTGTTTGTGGTGACAACAAGCTCAGCTCAACGCCGAAACTTCTTTTCAGGGAGAGACGCTAATGTAAGGCTCTACACTATACTAGTGCTCATTTACATAGGGCTTATAAGAACTTCCATTACTTTTTTTTCATTTAATTACTCCTTTTGTCAAACCTTATTGAAGCTGACCAACAAGCTTAAACATCTTTTGCGGGTGACAGCAGAGAGACAGACAACACGGCAACTCCTGTGAGCTTGGCCTCCCTAAAACTTCAGGCTAAGAAAAGCCTATGAAGTGTTTTATACAGCACCCCCGTAGATCCAGCTGGCCCTGCAGCCCTGCATGCCTCATACAGGATGCACAGAAAGATCCCATCTTGTGCCCCTGATGGAGATTTAAGAGACAGGGAATGTGTCTGTTTTTCCACGGGTCATGGAAGCTGCTGCAAAAGCCCAAGGACAACACAGACCAAAATTTGCTCTGTTAGCAAGGTTTCTCCTAAGTGCCATTCAATTTTATATAGCCATTTACTAATTTATGTTGTATTTCAATCCCTTTTTAAAGGAAAAGAAGAATAGAAAAGCAGAAAAATTTGCAACTACCTCTCAACATAATATTTAGACCCTGTAATTTTAAGTAAGCCTTGCCAAACTTTTGTATTCATCAAAGGCATGCAGTGGAGTACATTCATGTTTAGCTTTTTTTTTTTTTT
>VXBJ01002601.1:167273-209463 GCA_013400055.1 Nycticryphes semicollaris | reverse complement strand
AAAAAAAAAAAAAGATTTTTAAAGGCACTACAGAAAAGGCAAAATACACAAAACTAACGTTTACTTTGCCTCAAATCAGATCAGAGGGTCTTGATCCTGTGACTTAGCAGGGCTTTCACAGTCACACTCTCATCAAACATTAAAATGTTTATCTAATACCATGCAGTATAGATTTTTCCTTTGCCGTAAGGAAGGAAAGTTGTAAACTTTCTGACTCACAAGTTTTATGAATCTACAATGTTTCCACTCTGGTTAAACGAGCTGCAGACCTCCACAAGGCCATTACAATTCACGCATTCCAGCTCTGCTCCGCAGGGATGCTTGCCATTTTCCATTACATACGCGCAGGCTGGAGAGCCCCGGGAGGAGAGTTGCCATCCCCGCGCCCGCCCTCCCCTTCCCATCCCCTCTCATCAGCCACGGGGAGTCCTTCCACCGGAATCAAGGTTTCACCGTTTGGGAAAGCTAGTGGGGTTGGTTTTTATTACAGCGGCGTTCAGAAAGCGGGCCCGTTATGCCAGGTGTTTTACAAGCACAGTAGCAAGAAAAGCTCTTTGCCCTGGAGGGTTTCTGCCTTTGGTGAGACGAGGTTAATAGGCAGGTTAAGCAAACAAGGCTTGGGGGAGGGGGGGGGGGGCAAGAATGGGGTCAACCTCCCCCCCATCCTTCCCACCCAAGTGGCATATAGAAAAGTCAGACTAACACCAAGTAAAGAGAGCACACAGGACTCTCCGGCTTGCTCTTTCTGCCTTTAAAGGGAAAAAAAAATAAATAAAAAAGAGATACCCTCATTGTGATTTCAGTCAATTAAGTTTCACAAGCATCCAGAGGTATCCAAAACAAAAGCAAACTTAACAAGTTATTCTTGGGTTTGAGAAATGTTATGAGAGCTCCGCGCTAGTCAAACTCTGCTCTCTCTCAAAAGACGGCAAGTGGATACACATGTGAAAGTAATAAACTCTACTCCCATTCTTCAAGTGCTTAAAACAATCATGGCACTAAACGAACACTCCAAACTGCATTTTAAGCATAGAGGGTGGGAGGATATTCGCAGAGGACCGCCTGTAGCCAAGGGTACTGTTTTTTTTCTACGCTCTCATTAAAAATTGATGGAGAGGGAGACTTTTGAAGAGGGCGATTTGGAGCTAAGCTGCTCACTTGCTCTCGTCTCCCCCCCACTGACGCTGGCCGTACTCCATGGGCTACAGGACCACTTAGGGAATGCTGCATCCCTTAGCCAGACTTTTACCTCTTTCTTTAGACTCCTGCTTCTAATGGCATCAACCTGCCAGTGTATCAGGAAAGCCAGCATCATTTTGCGACTGTCCATTCTTCTCTAAACACTGGCAGGATATTTAGCAGCTCATTCTCACTGTAACTATTTAAACTTGCAGATAACTCGATAATTTTAGTCGATGACCACTGTTTGAAGGTGGGCTCTTCTCCTCGAGGCATTCTGCAAAGACTTACAAGGAACGCTCAGCTCAGAACTTCAGTCAGCCCCAACCCAAAGTTATTATGCTCCAAATCCAAATGTTAAAAGGTGTTAGGGTATTAGACCCTAATTCAACAGCGCAAACCACAGCTATCTCATGCTGTCTTTCAGTCCACACTGGGTATCCTCCTATTTGGGGTATGGTACTGCAGAAGCAGGGAAGAAAACTCAAGTCTTGAAGCCCTGGTCACCTCAGGAGATAGAAATGACCAGCTCTGCCTATACAAGAATATTCTTAAGATCTGCTCCTCTGCCACGAGGCACAGTTTTTCTGGTGGCACAGGACAGAGAGAGCACTGGGCTTTTTTTCCATCCAGCTTTCCTTTAGACAAGTAGAGACAACAAAATGGTAAACATACCCTGGAGATACTGGCATTTTTATACTAGGCTTCCTTTAAATGGACATCCAATTTCAAGTATTTTTAAGAAAAATGCTAGTATAAACAAGGCTGTAGAAGAGTTTCTGCCATGTTTCCTTCTCCTTGCATCCTCCATGCAAGTGTTCCATTTTGTACACACACTTTGTTATATGAGGGACAGGTCAGGGGAAAACAATGATCTGAGAAGTTCCAGCAAAAACATACCTTTTTGCAACAGTCCCTGGCTAATCACTCACTATTTTGTTTCCAGGATCTTTGCCCGATCTCACTGAACTCATTGTGTTTGCTGTTTCTTTACATACTCGGCTTATGACTTCATGCATTGTCCACTGCATACGTCACCTGCATTTGGCATTGAATGCAAAATTAATAATTTATGTCTTTCTGCTTATTAGGGTAGCTTTGTGCTCTGTAGAAGCTTCCCAGAGAGGTCTTGTGAAAGCAAAATCCATTAAATCATACTATTGCTGACATTTCTCATAGGCAGAAGGGTAACGGAGATTAGTAGGCAATTCACCATCTGGGCCCTGATTACCTGTCAACGCTACTATTGGCTGTACCCACAGTCCAACCACAGTTTTGGGAGGGAGGCATACAGCTCCCCAGCTTGGTGCTCAAGTCAGATGTGGGCTTCATGCTGGGCACCTAAAAAAAATCTGTAATTCTCTACTAGTGATTCCCTGAATTATACAGATAACTTGTGTAGAAAGTAGCACATAGAAGCTTACGGACCCCTTTTCAAGACAGCTCTTACACTATTTGAGCGTGAGACCAGTTGTTCTTTCCCAACATCATCCGTTGACGGATGGCAGCTTCGTCTCCAACCGTGAAGCAACAGAAAGCGTTCAACTTTCTATAGGCAACCTTGATTACATTTACAGGACGCTATTTTACGACAGGCATGGCTCTAAAGGGAATACAGTCACACATTGATCTATAGTTCAGCATACAGGCACTGGAGGGTAAAATGGTACAGCCAATTCTAGAAGCTCACAAAAGGCTTCCAGTATGTTTAACCCTGCTTCTGCCCGTACGCTTTATAATCTGGTACATTACATAAGTTTTCTACGTAGGTTGTTCTCAGTGGCATCCAATGTGATGGTCCACCAAGGCTAAGTGGCAATTCAGTAACAGAAAAATATGTCCTCCATGGTTTGCTAGCAAAATACACTCTGGTCTTGCAGGACTAAACATTCTTCAAGGGAGTTCTGTAAAACTAATTCTATGATCCTGTGCCACAGTACTCTGAAGTTTAGCTAGTCTTTCTTGGATATTTACCATTGCTCCACATCCACCTGAGTACAAGAATTCCTGGTTTTGGTTTCACTTTAGAGCCAACAGTGTTTCTGTGTTCGGGCTATTATCATTTTTAATGTCAGGTTGGAAATACAGAAAGGTAGGCATTTATGCTTTTTTTCATAAATGCTCCTGTTTAGCATGAGTTTTCTGTACAAAAAATAAAATACACCCCACCCCCCCCAAAAAATGAAAAAGCTTTGCTTCATTTTCATCACAGGCAACATCTGAAAGGTAACCATCATGAAGATATCTGTGCTTGCACGAGTAGGAGTAAGCCAGAGTTAAGAGAAGTAGGGAAGAGCGAGCATTTTAGCAAAGTAGAACATAAACCATTTCCATCAGAGCACAATGGGGGAGAATTTAAGCAAGACTCTTGGCGTTTACCACCTCAATAATGCTAATTCATCAAGCAAGAAATACTAGTCTCTCTTAACTGTTTCTGCAGAGCAAGCAGAAACATCATAAAAATTCTGTAACTAGGAAAAATAGACTCCATAAAAGTAAATCCAGTTCTCAAAATCTGGAAAGAGAAAGAATCAAGTCACATCCCTGTGTTTAAAACTTATTTAACTCAGCAGAGTAGACACAGTGATGGGAGTGGGGTTAAGCCTTCAGTACCCACACATTTCAGTATTTTGTGCACTGTTAAAAATTAAGAGCCAAAAGAAATATTTAAATTCCTGAGAACATTCCCCACCAGATTATAAATATTTTTAAGAGGTTAGATCAAGAGCTTTAATTAATTGGTAAGGGTTCCTTTGAGGTCTTTACATTAGTTACGTCAATGAAAAACAACCTCCAGGGTATGCACAACCTAAATAAAAAAACACCTCACTGAGTGTTCAGTAGTGGGGGGAGGGAGGAAGAACAGATGCAGGAATTTCAGGTATTTGTTAATTGCTCCTTATTCTATCCCAACCAAAAAAATATTTTCCTACCCCAAAGTGTTGATTTAAAGTCACTATTTTAAATAAGCCAGATTGAGTGTCATAGGGAAAACTCAAGTCCAAAGGTTTTTCTTTTTACATGGTTCACTGACCCCTACTCTTATTATAGGCCATAAACATTTATGAGCGTTCGTCATCAGCTTGCTGAGACAACACATTTTATCTTGCTTCCTAGAGCCACATATCAATAATCTCCAAGGAACTTCCCATAAGACCAAATCTAGCACCTTCTTTTTCACCCCGTATCCCAAATCTAGTCTTTGCTAAGAAAAATGCATTTGACATGCTAGAATAAAAATCCTCCTTTCTACATAAGGAGGGTTTTAACACATCAGATTCCCTTTCTATCCCTCTAACACCCAAACTAATACTTCCCAGCCACACGTAGCTAAGTTCACCTCAGCTAACTAACTTGCCCTAATATCTTGCATGTGGTTTATGTTTCATTTTCAGTTTGAACAAACAACTACCACATGCCAGAAACAAATAAAATTTAAAAGAAAACAAAACTAAGCCATTTCTCATAGTATCGTGAAGATACATGCAACTGGTGTTTGTCCAGACTATGCACTGGGGAGCAGGGAGACGCTCTCTTCCTGGTACTGTCCATTCCTACAGGAGCCACAAGCAAGTCTGAGGATGAAGACACTCTGACCACCTCCTTCATGGGGTCCAGCAGAGGAAAGAGAAGAATATCAAAGCCATGTCTCACTCTAATCAACAGAGGGACAGCAGAAGGAACGGAAGTTTTGTGATTCTCTCCTTTGCTTGGCCTCATTAAGGATCCCCCCCTCCCCAGAACTGCTCCCTGCCATGAGGTCTAATTCTTAGTTATTAGATAGCTGTTTCTCTTTCCACTATGGAAATTAAGTTGTGAATGCCTGTATCAGTGCATGGAGCTGTAATACGCTTCTGGTTATTAAAAAAATTCAGGAGAGATGAGCAGAGTTGGGTATTCAAAGAATAAAAGGATTCCTTGAGAGGCATGAACTGTTTCTAAACTGGCCTGTTTTTTAAATAACAGTTTTAAATTTAAGGGAGCATTAACCACATATTTCAGCAATCATATGTTAAGCATTTACTGTGCCTAGACACCACACATTTCCTTGGTGTCTCATATGGAAGAAGAACTACTTAATTTAATATTGTAGTCCACAACCCACAGGTGTAATTCCTTCCAAGACAGCACAGAAAATGGAAGCACCAAACATAGCTACAGCAACACCCTCATTAGTTTTCTGTAAGTACAGCTTACATGAACACTAAACGCACCTGACCAAGGGCAGAAATTACTCATTTTCTCTGTAGTCACTTTCAAAAGAGTTTGGGAAAAGTTCTCTCAGTAACACAACCACCTCCTTATCACTTTCATCAGGACTCACTACAAACCTCAGCGAAACCCTCTTGCTCAGAGGAAGCATCTCTCTGGAGTCCTTTCTCTTTTCCTCATCATTATTCAGTCTCTGACTGCAGTTTTAGCATTTTGGAGACTATGTATACATTTGATTAGATCACTGGTAAAGTCATGGCAATGGATTTCCTACTTGTATTTGTCATCCCCTCTACTTTCAGCCCTGGATCTACTTCATGCCCCTCCTTGTTCCTTCTTGTGAACACTGGGTCTACTGTTCCATGATAGAAATAACAACACAAGCACATGTTAACACCAACAATTCCTGTATAATAAGGACTTGAATTTCTGTGAATAGTTTGACCTAGGATTTAAAAAAAAAAAAAAAGGGGGGGATGAGGGAAAAGACCTGAACAGAGCACTTACTACTTAAGCAGTTTCAGTTTAAAAAGTCATACAAAATAATCTCCGTAACTCTGGGAGATCATTTCTCTTGTGCTTATTGTAGTAATTACCAAGGAAGATATTTTCTTCCTAGCACAGAAGATGTTTAGAAAACCAGGGAAACACCTTTGACAATTTTTCACCCTAAAATAGCAGAAGAGCAGACATATGTATCTAAAAAACCCTGTGTTGATCAGTTTCCATTTACATGGCACTAATGGTGTAATATATCCCCTGTAAGATGCAATCTCTAAACATTATACATATTACGAGTGTCACTGTAATGCATAAAGAGCTACAGAAAAAGCTATT
This sequence comes from Nycticryphes semicollaris, assembly GCA_013400055.1. Lineage (NCBI taxonomy): Eukaryota > Metazoa > Chordata > Aves > Charadriiformes > Rostratulidae > Nycticryphes > Nycticryphes semicollaris. The sequence continues at coordinate 203,235 of VXBJ01002601.1, read as the reverse complement.
TTATGACTGAAGTTTATACCACCATTGTTGCAAATATACACATCAGCTATAATAACAGCATTTTCTTTCTTCTCCTCGTTCAAATGGTCTGGGCTTTTTCTTGGCTCTTCATACCTGAGAGCAGATACACGGAGCTGAAATTCTTCTCCAGTTTGCCCAGGAGCACGGTAAGAAAGCACTCAGATGACAGAGAGGTCACATCTTTAGAGCTTTGGTCATACACCACCACTTCCTGCTTGCAATCAATTTCAATCTGAAACACAAGCAGTTCAGAATAAGATAGGAAAGAGGAAGATGATTAAAATCACCACATTATCACCTGCATCAGGGTTCCCACATGTATGCTGTGCAGCTGTTCAGATAAATTGATTTCTTATGTAGCTGTATATAAAATGGTTTTTATTGTACACTTTATCGCCTGATCCAATTTAATTCCTTTCAGGGTCCGTGAATTCATTACTTGCTCCAAACTGAAGCACGCTCTGCAAATTTCTACCATTTGGTAATTTTATGTCACTTGCAAAATGCTTTACCTTCAGGTTGGTTGGGTTGTTTAAAAACTAAGATTTTGAAAAGAAGGCTCCGCCTCAGTTTCTGCTCCTGGGGTTTTTGTGTATGAACAGTAAAGAGACCTTAAACTGCCTAAAATCACAAACATTTTAGCCATCTATACAACCTTATGTATAAAACATGCTCTAGATAGTAATAATAATACTTCAGTTTTTAACACGTCAAAGCAAGAATGTAATAAATTACTCTTGTAACCAAAACATTCAAAACAAGTACCAATGCACACAGACACAGACATGCATTAAATTGAAATAAGCTTAGCTATTTTCTTTTCACTAGTAACACTATTTACAAAAATAAACCCCAACAAAACAAGACCAACCAAACCCCCACCAAACTACTCACAAAAAAAGTATTTTAAACAGCATGTAGGAGCCAGGATTGACAGAGCTACAGGTTCTTTGCAAACTGTACGACCACTTGCTAAGCAATCCCTGCCACCACAGACCCCAAAGAATCCTTCGAAGTTTAGAAAGGGAGTGTTTCCTGCCTTAATTACATACATTTAGGTAACTGTGCTTTGCAAGACATGCAAGAACCCCGAGTGCATTCTTTCTGAGTAATTTCTAAATCCCTCCCCATTACTCTGTCACTTAAGGGATATCAGGCTACAAAGAATCCCCTAGATAAACTCCACAGTAACCAGTAGCCTCTTAAATCAGGTAAGAGCTTGGCAAAACTTGGTCCCCTGATTTTGGTTTTTTTGAAAACAATTTTTTTTAAACAACATACCTAAGGGAAAATAATCTTTTAAAGAAATGCAAGGTATAACAGGATAATGACCCCTACCTTGTGTTTTGCTGAATGCTGAATGAGCTCTGTAATCAAAACTTTGTCCTGCTGCAGCCTCCGCTTCATGAGCTTGGAGCAGTTGATGTTGATGGCATCCAAGATGTGGGACGTATTGTATTCCACAAAGGGGCGGCTATCAATCAGCAGCAATTTTTCTGTACCACTCTCCAGCAAAGCCACCAACTTCTCGGCGACAATGAGTTGAGTCCTGATCATCTCATCGGCCATGACAACAATAAGGCCTCTTTCACCACCTCCCTCTCTAATTTGCTGCGATGATGTAATGGCTGTGTACTCAAAGGCTTAGCCACACCATTGTACTAGAAGTGTATGAGGTCATGCTGGTAGTGACTGGCAAAAGAAAAGTTAAACCCATTTTCAGAAAGAATTCTTCAACTGAATGTCTCCTCCTGCTTCCAGTTGATGTGCCGTTACAAAGGGTTCATTCCACAAAGCAGCCCCTCACATCTGATTCATCGGGAGATGACTATGGAGTAGCCATTTCACAATTCAAACAAAAGATGCTTTCTGGCTGCCGCTGCATTACATCATTCTTTACCTTTGCTCTCACCCATCAGCTTTACACTGGACTAAGAGCCTGCAAGAAGGGGAAGATAAAAAAAAAACACAAAACAAAACACATTAAGCCAGATGAGGCCATGAAACTTTGCAGAACAAAACATTTCAGCTTTGAGGCTAACTGCAGAGTGGTCTCTACCATGTAATAAATACGCTCCCGAGAAGTTCCCCTCTCTGACAAACACCTAGAGAGAGTATTTGCAACTACAGCCTCTGAATCTGTTCCAACGATCTTGTCTGGACAATTATCTTGTATTTCAGGCAACGTACCCTGTCTAATGGCAAACTTCTGTTACCGCTAGCTCTGCCTCTCCACAAGACATTGTTAGATATAATTAAGAGGTACTGCCCTAAATCGTGGTATTCCTCCCAAGAGCTAAACTAATTAGATGTGTTCCAGCACTTCACAGCTTGGTAAGAAGTCGTAAAATTAGTAAAAGATACATTGTTAAAGTTTAATGCCTTGCAAAGTATTTCAAAAATCAGCACTGCAAGTCCAGGAACTGAAACTGTACAAAAGAAAGGACAAATCTTTCATCCACCTCTCTCTGTTAAGAACATGGTTGAAGAGAAACTAGAAGAACGAGATGCTACATCAGGACACAAGCATTTTAGTTGAATTAATCACCAGACATGGAACAGAGGCCTTGTGAAAACACTACTAAATGGTAAAGCAGCGAGCACTGTCTCTGGCCCGTCTCAAGCCAGACATTTGGGACAGTCACATGAGGTACATTACACTTTTCACACATGACAAACAATATCTGAAGCAAACAGTACTTTTGTAAAATTAGATCCTGACAGCATCTGAACCACATCAGCCGAAACAGCAGCAGCTCCAGACCAGTAAAAACACCTGAGGTGTTTCACCACCTGTTTGTGATACTGCCTCACAGCTGTCCTTAGGCTTTCCAGAGTCTCCCAAAATACACTTCGATGGAGCAAGTCTCTGGAGGAACAGCCCTCAGTAAGGAACCACCACAGGGCTTCATCCATAAGGGCTTGGGCTGCATTTTAGTGCATATAGTGCTGCAACTACAGATCCAACAGAAAACATGAGTCCACTTGCTTTGCTCCAACAGTTCAAAACTTGGTCTCCTAGCACATCCTGGATATTTACAGAGACAACCATCTGCGTAAGGCCACAAACGATGACACTGTAGGAAATACAAACCACACGTTCAGCTGCCTCAGTAATCAGCTCCAGTGAGAAGAGACAGCTGAGGGTGGTGACTTCATCAACCAAGTTGGCAGGGTTCACAGGTTAGAGCCTGTCCATGAAAGGACAAGACTGACAGTTTCTCACCTTGCTAGAATGGCAGAATGCTTGGAAATGAGCAATCTGGGCTCAAACTGGTGCAGGTTAAAGCTGGTTCAGCAAGAAACCACGTTTCTCTCCACATTTGCATGTCTCACACCATTGCATTCCCTTTTCCCATTCGGGGAAGCGATTTTAGGTTGCCAAACTATGTAACACCTCTTGCACAAAGCAAAGCTTGCCTTCAAGCGAGTCTTAGGTCAGCTTGGACCCATGCCACCCAGCCTGTGACCCAAGCAGCCTCTCTCTACCTCTGTCTTCTGCTGGCTGGGACAAAGCAAAGTAACACAACTGTCACAAAATTGAAGCGGCCAGATGAAGAAAATAAAAATCCATTTCATTGACACACTTGAGGCAGCGAAACATTTGTAAAGAGAAGCAAGTTATGAGGATACATGGACATACAGGTGGGTGCACATGGGGCTGCAGATTTTATATATTCTTCAAATAAAAGATTTTACATCCTCAGTTTCACATGGTTCAGCTGGAAATTCACATTTTACTTACAGTGTTGACTTGCTGCTTCAGTTTGAAATGTTTGTTATTTATCTTAATTGTAAGTGAAGTCACGAATTCAAACTTATTTATAGATAGTTTAATAAAAGTCCTGTTACATCAACAGGTCAGTTGTGTTTAGCAGCAGGAAATCCTAGGTCAGCAGAAGTTTTAATTCAAACTCGTTAGATATATGATACAAATCTAATAAATTAAACTCTGAAAAAAGTACAAACTTCACATTTTACCAACTCAAAAAAAGAAAACTGAAAGAAATTCCTGTCTTGAGAGTTTCATGTAGCAATACAAGAAAAAAAAGCAGGCTTCACCTAAACAGTCATTAGGTTGACAAAATGTGGCTTTCTCTTTGCCCTCACCCTACTGCTACAGAGCCAGTGCTTTTAAGCTTGTCCAGATAAATGGAAGCATATAGCAGTGAAATGCATATTGCTCTGAACTGCAAAATTTATTGGAAAAATTATTATAACAAGACTTAATTAAACCTATTTAAACACCCCCCAACCCCCCCCGATCTTTGCAACCTGGTTGGCAGGTGTGATCCCTCTCAAAGAGCAGTCATTATACATCAGCCTCAGGCTCTCTGCAGACAGGCTGGAAGCTATCAAAACTCTACGCCATAACACAAAGAGGGGAGGAAAGTGAAACTTGATAGTTGCGCCCTTTCTTTTTCAGAGAGAATAAAGTATTCTGCTTTTTAAATTGTTTCTCTTAACATGTCCCGTCATGAATTTTGATTCTCTTTTATTCGTACCAGAGGCTGCCAGATAGCGAACCCACTGAACTCAATGAAAACTTTTCCACTGGCAGTAGTGGGAATTGGCTCTAGCTCTTTTGTGAGCTAGACAGTTTGTTCGTGAACTAGACAGTTTGTTTTGATGGGTAAATTGCTGACTTAAAGTCCAAGTAATAACAGGAAAATAAAGCAGCTGAGAAGCTACAGAACTCTTTAATTTGCAGCTTTTAGTTTGGCTACATTCCTTATCTTCTAAGCGCTTACTGCTTGCTGGCTCAGCCTTCACTCTTGTATGATAGAAACTTAAAGAAGAAGGTTAGAGAAGACCCTTAAAAAGAATTCAAACCAGTCATACATGGCAATTGGGTAAGGAGCTTGTGAAGAACATAAGGCAAGTGGGATAACAGCTCACAATCCTTTTTAAATAACACTATATTACCTTAATGTATAGCTATGTGTTAAGTTTTTGAAAGCATTCTGCTCGTGGCTTGAAAGTAATAAATTTAACAGTAATGTCACCTCAAGTTCCTGTGACTGAAATCCTATTTTGTCAGGGACAGACTCACTGGGTAGGGGAGGAACAACATTTTTATCAGTTACAGGTTTTTGTTTTGTTCAAATTCTCTCTGTTCCTGGTACTATCAGACTTTGGGACTCTTCCTTGGGACCTATCTAAACAAGAGAAACTGGCAGCCTCCTGCTCTAGGTAAACACTAGAACTCTCCTCCCCTTCCTGGTAACTGCTCTTATCATTCAGCTACCATGAGGTGTTGAAATACCCATTTGATTTCTAATCATAGTTTTGTAAAAAGCTAAAATTCAATTTCTTGACTCTTTCTGCTGTGCCACTTGCGACTTAGATGGCAATGGTACGTATTGACACCCTAGTGTCTCATCAAATGATGCAATATAACGCGTCGCCTTAAATCTGCCATTACATTCCTGATCTTCAAGCTAGGAAACCATCTTAGTCACAGGATGTTCTACACTGAAATCAGGATTACTGAAAATTGATCCGTAATCGAGCTATGAGAATACTGCATGAGGTCACCCACGTAACACGCTGGTATTACGGCATGGCTTCTTCCTCCCTGTGGATGGACTTGCAACACGTGGCACTGCTTGTTACTTCTTTGAAAGAAGAGAATAAAGCCTTTAACTCAAGAACTGTGCGACACTTGCCCAGTATCTTTACCGTTTCCCCTTATTGTTTAAAGAACCAAAGCTACAAAGCCCCTACTATCTTTCATACAAACAACAGCAGATCTCTAAGATTTCAGGAAGAAATTTTGCACTATGAGGGTGGTGAGACACTGGAACAGGCTGCCCAGAGAAGCTGTGGATGTCCCCTCCCTGGAGGTGTTCAAGGCCAGGCTTGTGCGGGAGGTGTACCTGCCCATGGCGGGGACAATGGAACTAGATGACCTTTAAGGTCCTTTCCAACCTAAACCATTCTATAATTCTTTGATTCTAATATGTATGTGTAATGCTACCACAGAACTACAAGATCCTTCTTTGCCTGAGGGATTCTTGTCCCTGTCCCAAATGGCTCATCAGATGGAGTGAAGCAGGTAACCACATAACTGGAAACTTGGCCCTTAAGTTGCGTCTTTGATTCTTCGGTCAAAATAACTCACAATTTGTACGTACTCCTAATTTCTATTTCTACCACTCCAACTCCAACCAGTTCTCTCACATTGTAGCAGGATGCTTGTTTAACTTAATCTCAGGCTCTGGCTGATATGATAGCAACGATTTTTAAAGAGGCAGATGTCATAAGAATATATTTTAAAAACCTCTCGATATGACGCTCAAATTCTGCCTTGGTTAAGGAACTGGCAAAGAGCTTCTAGAAGCCTCGCTACAATCTCTGAAAGACCTCTACCTCATGTAAGAAGGTAACCTTGAAGTTGAACCTTGCTGTCATTACCGCTCCACAATTTTGCTCCCAACGTCACGAATGCCTGCTTTGGCAGGTGCCTACGGGAGTGCTGCCACTTACGTCACTCCTGCATGGCAAGACTCCAACAAAATAACTTTACAGCATCTGAACATTAGAAGGTCCTGAAGGGCAGGTTTTACATACCCACCCTGAGACACCTGAAAGAGTTGATTTTTAAAAAACTTTGTATTTTTCTAGTTTCCGGAGGCAAATGCACGCACATATGAGAAAATCTCCATCCTCACCTACAGTCAAATTCCTTTTTCTCGGGAATGGGCACCAGCACATAAAAAAAAAAAAAAACCAAAACCCCAAAAGCTGAATTAAAACACAGACATAGGGGATCCTAAACCGCAGAACACATGCCACTGTTGGTACGTCAGCTGTTTTCAAAGGAGGATTTGGCTTCAGTGTTACTGAGCTGGGAGCTGCCAGTTGGTTCAATAGCCAGCACCAACACCATCAGCACCAGTCCTCACCACCACAGCCACAGGGTGAATTCCCACTTCCTGCAAGATGTCTTTTTCCCCTCCCAACGTCTATGACAGCCACAGCATTCCCTCACCAGCCTCAGAAAGATGGCAATAAAAGTTGTTTTGGACAGATGCTTGTAACCTGTGCTGCTAGAGACTGAGTGACAATCAAGGAGAGAGAGGGCCAAACCTTGCTCAAGTTGCCACTCACTAGCAGCAAGAAACAGAAAGTGTCTGCGGAGCACAAGGGAAGTAAGGATTTCTAAGTGAAAGCGAGGAAGGGCTCTACTTCTTCCAATTTCAGCAAGCAAGCCAATAAATTCCAGGGATCAATAACTGTATAATATAGGGTAAAGTTTTGGGGTGAAAAATTGTTACTGAGGTTACAAGAAGCCTATGTCTTGCCTGCCATTGTGCAGAATACAGGCGTGAGATTACAAATGCTTGTGATTTAAAAGAAAAGCTCTGTTAAGAAGGGCTTACATTCATCAGTTGAGGGGAATGAGGGTGTCTTTTTGGCTTTTCAGGTGACTCAAGCAAGTGTCATCATCTCATAAGCACACCATTTCCTCACTTTGGTAGAAGAACAAACTTTCCTCCACCCTCCCCAGCACACTCCACTTCGGTGCAAGTGTGGAGAACACCAAGGAAGTCACTCAAATAGAAACACATAGACTTTTGTGTTTTTTTCCAAATGTCACTTATGCACCAGGTTCATGAAAGAGAAACAGTTTTAAGAATTTCACCCTGCTTTCCTTTGCTTATCCGTATGATCACAATGGCTGCTCCCTCCTCTTCTACTTTCAGCACATCTGTGCTTTAGATCTACATGTGCAGTCAAAATAGAATAGTGTTAATTTTCTCTTCCTTGTAGAAACTGCAGCCACGTGCATTTTAGATTGCACACTGTATGTTCATGAAAAAGGCCAGTATAATCTACTGGGAAAAAAACCCAAAAACAAAACAGTGAGAATTTTCTGTTCAGTGCTCTATACCCCTTCATCGTACCTGACTAATTACTTACTCAGTTCTGATTACTAGTTCTAAAGAAAAGTCACCTCATTTCACTGTGCTCACCAACCTGGGAACTGAGGCATGCAGCTACAAAGTCAGAAAGGAAGTCAGCTTCCCAAGAATAAGCTGCATAAAACACCTCCAGCTTAGGTTTTTAAGCTCACTCTATTTCTACTATTAAATTTACTTGCTGGACTAAGCAAGATGAATGGACCTTCCATACAGATCACAATAAGATGTTGGTTTTTATTACAAACAGTGGTATTTGAAATAATATAGTTCTTCCTACTACAAAAAAAAAAAAAAAAAACCAAAACAAAACAAACCAACAAACCACCACATTGTGGTGACCTACTCAACATAGCCCTCAAATATGTGCAAAATTCTTGCAAATATTATCCATGCACCAATACCAACTCAGAGCAATGAGACTGATTATCATCACTTGCATTTACCAAGAAGCCAACCCCTTTGACATTCAGTGTGGAATAATAAATGTTTATTATGTGCTATAGCAGGGAAATCTGACTGATAGAATGTGAGCTCATGGGAAGTGTCAAAACATGCTATTAATACATTACATCACTCTATTCAACAGCTCAGAGACTTTATTTAGGGACTCCCCTCTCCACCCATACAAGCAAGAAGCTCTTTCCATTTCAAAATACTTTTTCATTGTCGGTTCACAGCATACAGTTCTGTGACACCTAGAAGGAAAGCTTACCTGATTCACTCCAAACAAATGCTATGATAGATTATATTTTTAGTTTCTTATTGCCTGGGACACAGGGCAACCAGGAAGTTTCAGTGGATTTTTAAAAGATTATACTCCCTGTATGATTTCCAAGTCAAAGCAACTAAAAATTCTAGAGTACTTTCATATGAATTCATTATTGTTTCACATCAAAAGCAATTACTCACCTACATTTAAGTCAAAATCTGAATGGGCTGAACAAGATGACACAGGTTGGTCCACATACAAAGGCCAGCAGTGGGAAATACCTAAACATAGAAAAATTAAAAAAAAAATAAAAAAGAAAGAAATCCTTATTACAAGTGAAAAAACTACCCCAAACCCAACAACCTTCCCCCCCAAACAGTCTTCACACTTCCAGTGTAGTCATTTGCTGTAAAACTCCCCTAAATACATGAAAACCTAGATAAGAAGAGATCTATAAATGCTAGCATTTATTCAAGTGGAGAGGGTCAAACATAGAAAATTATGTTATGTTGATTTTCTAAAAGAAAAAAGGCCAAACAAACCAAAACCCACAGCAAATCTCTTCACCTACTTTTTAAAGAAAAAAGGAAAAAGTTAGAGATTCTTAAAAAAACAACCACCAACAAAAAACCTCCATCAACAATGGCCATCTAAATGATTTGACACATCTCCCTCCTAGAAAACCAATCTGTAACTAGCATTCACAGGTGACGCATTTGCATGAATTGAAGCAAATTCACAAACTCTTGTTCAGTGTAGGAGACTGCTGTAAATCAGACTGACTACAGCACAGACAAAGACTAACAAAACAGAACATCTTGGGTAATTAATCCCACCTCACCACGCACTACAAAAGCCAACACTGGAAACCAGTAACACTGGCGTCACCAATCATTATGTATAGTCACACCTGTAAACCTCCATACAAAGCACCTGCTGTTCCTACGTGAACAAATTAAATTATAACCTTTACATGAGGAAGTAAAAATAAACATATTAGTGTCAATTCCAAACTATTTCCTGGGCAGCTAAAAACAAGATTCAAATCATTGCTATCAAGAGATGACAGCTCCACTTAATCACTGTAACATAAACCATGATAATAAATTATTGCCAAAGCACTGCCATACTACGAAATCCAGAAGTGGCGCCGAATCATCTAGTAAATGACAGGTCAACCATGAAGAGCCACCGCAGGGGAGGGCTGAGCATGTTACAAGAGCTGGTGAACAGATTCCAAACCCACATCATCTTGCAAGGAAAGGAGCTACCAGAATCACCTCTCTCTCTTTAGGCAACTGCTCCAAAAGCCTTGCAAACACCAACAGCAGAGCATGGGGCTAGAGCCCTTCAGACAGATAATTGAGTTCGCTACGCAGATGATGCTCTGTTCACTGGGACAGACCCCTTGACTGGGACCTGCGTGTGTGTCCCTGGGCGGTCCTAGGCTGGAGGTCCTCTCACTTATCCAGCATTAGCATATCAGCATACCCGCAGGAGAGCAGCAGGGCAGGGAGGTGGATGAGAAGATCTGTTGAAGACTCGGCTTGGCAGATCTCCCTTGCTCCTTCCCCTAGTCCAGCAGCAGACGGCAACAGAGAATAAAGAGAAAACTCACCCTACTCATTGCATTTGTTGCTATCCCCTTTTCTAAAATCATCCCTGGAACTTAAACCTAGTGCTTAAGACCGGTTAGTGTGTCCCTCTCTGTCTAGAGACAAGACCACCAAGATCAGAGACCACCTTGTGACAAGCCCAAGGAACGAAGTACTGGGACAAAAAGCATCTCGCTTTTTGTTCCTTCATGCTTCACAGGCAGTTTCAGAAGTCTCTCTGAAAACTGCCAGGTAGTCTTCTCATTCACTAGTACTTGCTTCCCATGCCTCTCCAAAGTCCTTATATATAAAAATAGCTACCACCTCAGGAAACTGTACACTCTTTTTCCCACTTTAATAAATAGAAGCAAATCAGAAGTTTAAAGCAGCCCGCAAGAGCTCTCATTTCACCATTGGGCACAATTAATTCTGCTGAAGAGCAGATGAGAAACAAAGCCATATACTTAATTTCAACATAATTTACTGGAGGAAGGTGGTGTCACATTTTTAGAACAGGATCCACTCATGATTGAAGATGGGGCTGCTTCAAGTTCAGCCATAAGCATTAAGTACATTTGGAAATTCCCTGGCAATGCTGTTAAAGGAACAGACATTTCCTGTAATTTTCGGAAACTTTTTACATCTCCTCTCCTCCTTTTTAGACTTGGTGGTAAGAAGGAGGAGAGAAAGAGAGAGGACACCACGTTACCATTAAATGAAATATGAATGAGCCACCCAAGTTTAAAGTGGAAACTTCAGTTATTTGTGCTTAGGAGAAAGTTCTAAAAAAAAAAAAAAAAAAAAAAAAAAAAAAAAAAACNAAAAAAAAAAAAAGCCTTTCATCATTAAGAGGACAGGATTTTTCTGCTGACTTTAGGAAATATACATCCTTTCAATTAGGGTGAGTTACAAAAGGATATAAACTTGCCTTTTTACTTATTTCTGGCAAATGAGAAGTCCTCCAGGCTTTATTTAAATACCTTTTTCTACTTTCCAGAATTAGAAATTGAAGTGTGGTGTTGGGGTTTTTTTGTTGGTTTTTTTTTTCTCCTCTCCTCTCTTGCTCAGGGCCTTCCCTCAACTGCAGCTAAACAAACCCAACCAGTCAGGTCACACAGGGTGTTCCTCCCACAGCTACAGAGTTGTGGAGCAACAAGCAACCTACAAGCCAAGGACAGGCTGAACAGTCAAGCGTGATAGCGTCCTTCTAAGGACCTCACTATCTATCTCTCCTTTCCAAAAAGTTTAATCCTGTCCTTTCCTATAAATCTAATCCTGTATGAAGCATCTGGCACAAAGTCTGTAAAATTTACAATAAGTTATAAAATTATTTAATTGATCTATGTAATATGAGTTTGAAGAGATCCAACCCAAAGCCACAACATGTAATGTAAAATTCATAAACCAAATTAAAAACAGAGGGCAGCTGCCTATCCTTAGTAAAAACACCACAAGTGCTCTTTGAGTCTTGTACAACGAATGGTGAAGATTCATCATTTAATTGTGACAACTTGCAAAGCCCACACGTGCCAGTCTCCACCAGAAACTGTACTGTAGCTTTCAATTCACAGACACAAAGTACAAAAAGGAAAATCCTTAAAGGGCTGAACTACTTTATAAATTCCCAGGCTGTTGAAATTCCAGCATGTCCTTACTCTTTGTAGGATGGTTGTTGTTTTACAGCGACACCTTTTATGACACCAAGGTTTCCATCTTCTACACAACTCGCACATCCTGAATTGACTGAGAGTGTTCTGCAGTTCTGCAGACCAATACGAATGGTGACTTCTGTATTTTACATGGTCTTCTTTTTGCCGAGAAACGGGTTAAAAGGAGGGATGCTCTGAAAAGTAATGCTAAGTAAATATCAAGCACAGCAGTTGTAATAGTCCATGCTACTTCTTTAAAAGGTTTCCCATGAAAGAAGATAAGATGGGACATCAGTGTCTTCAGATAATAGCCTTTAAGTTTAAGGCCTTTTGCCTAGTGAGAGACTTTAAGGGGGAAACATCCAAATAATATGGGCCTGCAAGTAAGGAGCCAAAAATTCTAAAAAAAATTTAAAAATGCAGCTCTGATCTGCTTTGTGGTCATTGTATGATGAAAACTGAAGGTGGATCTGAAGCTTTCATACAAGAAACAGGATGGATTAAAGGCAGAGGATAATGACAGTAATTTTATTAGGGAAACAAATCAGAATAGCTTCTGGGCAAGGCAAGGGGGAATTTCTTGCAACAGACTTTTGAATGACTCTTCTCTTAAACTGAATGACTAAAGATCACAGTGAGTCAATCTCCTTTAAGAACAGAAATGTGTAAACTGCCTCCATGGTATGGTACACTGTGGGTTAAAATGTTCTGGTCTTTCACCCATTTGAGGAAATGACACCAGTTCTCCCGGAAGGCAACATGCACATTCAACCCCTTCACATCAGGGCATGAGAAAGTTTGGAAGGAATTTCTTCTTCTTTTTTTTTTTTTAATTTTTTTTTTAAACTGTCAACATTAAGATTTTGTTTCTTCCTGCTTGTGTCTGAAAATATAGTGCCGCACCACACTGCATCCACGTCCTGTCAGCTGTACAAGGAAACATCTAGAAGTTTAAAAAAACCACCAAGCTAATAAGTGATAACTAAATATGCTGTCAAACTCATTTTAAAACCCTCTGCATGCTCAAAAGAAAATTAACATTGTGAGCAGCGTACACTTCATAAAAGCACACAGAAGCCTCTTCAGAAAGGATGCTGGGCCAAATAAAACATTGACATTACACATACATAAGTTCAGTCCTACTCAGTAAAGAAGGTAAGTTTAATGGGGTATTTCCCTAAATGTCATTTATATGACAAGGAAACAGAACAGGTAGTAGAAAACAGTTAGTGCAGAAAAATGGTACAGCCTGACTATCTTGAGGTAGGAGTAGAGAAGGGAACATAGAGATAGATGACGTACAGCAAAGGCTCCCAATTAACATGGTGGAATAATTCAAGTTGTTAGGTGTTCCCAGGAATTAAACAGTTGCAGTAATCCTGTTAAGAAGTCTTCCATTCTGGGCTGTGCAGAGTGGGAAGGGGTTCAGGCTATGACATGAAGCGACCGCTGAATTGCGGATGAAGCGCAGAAAATACATTGACGAATTCCTAGATCCAGATAATTGGGACCCAAACATCTCGCCATGGTGTAAGACTCCTGATAGCTCACACACTGGGAACTGAACGTATTTTCATACCTAATTTGTAGTCACAAAGGCAATTCTGATGGCTTGCTTATTACAATTGCTTTCAAATTTCAATTGAATTGACAAGACAGAACGAACAGGGCCTCAGTTCAGCAACAAAAGCAGAAGTTATGATCCAGGTAATGTCTTTCCCAAAGGATCCCAAGTGTTTCTTTGAATTTGAATCACGTTATGCAAGACCTGCAGCAGTGCCAAAGCCACATGTCTAGTAAGTTAACTACATGGCAGAAAAGAGTAGCCATATATACCTTTACAACAGAAAGAGGGAGTAGACAGTGACTAACGTTCCCCAGCTCTGCCTCTTAGATCACTATAAACGACCATTTAAGTAGAAGGGTGACATAACCACAAAATAGATTATTCCTCCTCAAGAACAACTGACAGAACGTAACTGCCATTACATCTAGTTTGTAGAATTAAGAGACTGGGATTTTTTTTTAATTTTGAAAAGCAAAAGCGAGCAATACCAAACTGAGGGAGTAAATTATGTTGTTATTATCTGATATGCATCTTAGTCAAAGACCAGGATCAACAATAAATGTTTTGTATAGCAACCTCACTGGGCTTCTAACAGGTTTTTCAATAGCGAAGAGAAGTAAAACGTGTTCCCTTAAATTGCATTTGTATTATCTTGTTTGAAGTGTGCTTACAGGTATGCACTGCTCCGTACAAATCCATAAACAAGATTTTATATTTCTCCAGCTTCTCTGTTTTACACAGTCTTTAAACAACAACCAGAAAGACATTGATCGTCGTCAAAGTAACCCCAAGCTAGGAAAGTTCCATACACTTCTGCAGTAACTGAAGTAATATATCAACAGAATGGATCAACCTCAGCGCATATGGAGCCAACTAAAATACTTGGAAAGAAGTACATCACCTACAAATCCTTGTATTTCTTAGGTATTCAGCAATGGAAGAAGTATTGGTTATTTGTCAATGATCATAGACACATCAATAAATAATACTGTTTAGTCTTCTAGTAACTTACTGATTAAACAAACTCCTGTCAATACTGCTGGCAAGTGTTCTGATCATTTTTAGACAGACTTCCAGTCTGCACGAGAGCAGCCCATCGGAACGAGTTTGGTTTTGGTATGCAATCCTGAGGTTTTTACCTCCAGGAAACCGATCCTGAAGGATAAAGGTATACTATGGGTGGTCCTTAATCACTTCCTTTATGTGAAGATTGAGGTCAGAGTAGAAAAAGAGCCAAGGAAGGAAGTCTGCAGCACCCCTCAAACACACACACCTTCCTGAACAACTCCTTCGACATACTAGAGGGTTAGCTTGTAGTTTAAATTGAGCAGGCAGAGGTTGGGATAGAAATAAACAGCTTGCACAAGCAACACACTGTGCTATTAAGTTTTTAGAAGTGACTTAAAAATTAGGTCAGTCTAATTTGTGGCTGATACTTTGTTCTTTCACTACTATGAACTCACAATGATGTCAGTTCTCATGTTCAAACATGCCACATTTAGCAGCGTACAGGCTTCCTGAGAGACTCTCTCGGCCTTCCTTTGTGCAAAAGGCTTCTGCCAGATTCTTAGCTCATACTTCACTGACTCAGGCATGCCACTCCAGTTTCAAGGGAGTTACATTGGCTTCCCATCAAATACTGCACAGTTTGGGGTTTTTTTCCCCTCTTTTTTTTTTTTTTTTTTAACTTTACTGACTATAAGTTTAAGAACATGTGACTGTATTCAGGTTACTGTTTCAGGCCTCACTGTCATTAGACAACATCCAAAAGGGAACTGCCCATGAAAAGGTGCGGGAAACAGGTGCTTTTAACTAATTCAACCCACCTTTCAATATTTAAATGAAATGGGCCTTATAAGACAGATGGAGAGAGACCTACCACAGTCTGTAGTGACAAGGCAAGCGACAATGGCTTTAAGCTGAAAAAGTGTAGGTATAAACTGGATTTAAGGAAGAGGTCTTTTTACTCTGAGGGTGATGAGACACTGGAGCAAGTTGCCCTGAGAAGCTTTGAATGCCCCAACACTGCAAACGTTCAAGGCCAGGTTGGATGGGGCTTTGAGCAACCTGGTTCAATTAAAGATGTCCCTGCCCACGGCAAGGGGCTTGGACTACATAATCTTTAGGTCCCTTCACACCCAAACCATTCTATAGTATTTCCCCATCCTTACCCAATCTAAAGAAATTCTAGATGTCCTTGTATTCTACCCAAATTCAGCTAACTCTTGAGGGAGGATGAAATCATCCCACTGAATTAGGACTTCATATAGACATGCTCTTTATGCAGCCACACCAAAAAACTGAAACACACTCACATGCAGAATCTAACGTGTATGCATAACTTTTGATGTTCAAGGAAGATATCTTTTCATTATTATTTCTGACATAAAACTTGCCACAGGGTTTTTAAGCACGTCAGCAAAGATCACAGCTTTTGAAGCACAAGGATATTGTAAGTTTGCCTAGCTACAAAACTTCAAATGAGCCTTGGACCCAGCAGCAAGCTTTTGCAAGAATCTTTAACTAGCAATGCTATTACATGAATCCTTAATGTGCTTAGAACAGCATCCCACTCTGTCTCAGGAAAAGAGGCATTGTATCACAGGCATTTCCACTCTATGAAAGAAAACATATAGCCTTGGTTCAGAACTGCATATCCAACAGATCCCTACTATTACTGCTGTATCTGCAACTGCCCAAGGATACAGGAAAGGCAAGTATTGCAGGGAGAGGTGGTATCTTTTACGAGACCAGTGATAAGAAAAGGGAGGACACGAACTCTAGAATGCATGAGCCCTTCCTCACACAAACAGGCTTGAGACAGAACCAAACTGTGACAGAGAAACAAATGCCAAGGCTTCCAAAACATCTCTGCATCCAGCTTGTCCCTCTTCCCAAACAGGAAAAGAAGAAGTCCAAAGCACATCCCTAAGTGTGTCATAAATTACTCAATGAATCATATTCCTCATGGAAACTGTCTGGCTGAACGCACACTGCTGAAAATACACAATAAAGATAGAAAAAATCTGAAAAGAGACCCTCAAAGAAAAAACACTCCCCTCTCCCCAAATCCTTGGAGTTAATACCAAACCAAGAAAATCCTGGAGTAATCACAGTTACTGATCTGTGGTACATCTTCCCCATAAGCAAACTTTTCTCTGGATTATCAAGTTGTTTTTTATTATTGTTAACTCATACTTGACCTAGATTTACCTTTATATTCACTGCTTTTTTTTCAAGGTTCAAGTAGGTTTTGTGTTCCTGAAGCTTTGCCTGTCTTCTCCAAAGTCAGTTTAAACAGTTGGGGAAAAAATAATCATCCCTCTCCTTACAAACTTTTCTTATAACCAAAACAAACACCAACACACTAAAACCTATACAAAAATGAGTTTCCTTAAAACTATTTTCCAGGCTACTGAAAAAACTCTGACCATTTCCAGATACAAATAAAAATGTACCACATCACTCAAAAAGAAAGAACTAGATTTCATTCTACAAAGCTGCAAGAAGTAGCTTTTATAGGGAATTTTTTTTACTTTAAAACCAATTTTCCTTTCCTTTAGTTCTAAGTGGCTTAAATACATCAGTGACAAAGATAACACATGAAATGAGATGCACTTGCCTTTACAAAGTCATGACAGTGATAGATACAGTTGATGTGTTTGTTACCTGGGGTTTTTTTTGTTTGCTTGGTTTTTAATTCTATTTGGATTTGGTGGCTAGCTAGTTTGCCACCTAGTTTGCCTAGTTTATATGTAATTTAGCTTCTCCACAGGGACTCTGAGTAGCATGAAATGACTAACCCTACTGGTTTGAACCACAGAGCATGAGGACTCATGGCAAAAAGACACCTGAGAGAAGCCAGTTTCTACCAACAAATGCCAAAAGTGTTTCAGATGTGCAGACTTAGGCAAGAAATCTGTTCCAGAAAAGACTTCATCCCTGACTGCAATTGCCCTCCCTGATAGGATTACAGCACAGGTCAAAATGTGTAGGAAAAGGATTTAACGCAACCACAGAAGCAGAGGTCACCAGGAAAGAGGGGAAGGAGAAGCACTCCTCCCACCCCCTCCAAGGCTCCTTCCTCTGCAGCCACACCACCAGGCTCAAGCTTGAGCAGTAAATGCCTAGGCACACATTTCTGAAATCAAATAATCTATAACCTGGATGCTGGGCAAAATCAAGCACAAATCCAAATAATTTTTTAGAACATCCAAATTTTAATTTAGCTTAGAGAGCTTTGGAACATACAAAATAAAAAACCCTATAACTTAGATCTAGAAGAAAATGTGTGTTGTCTATCTGTAGCTACAATGCTTTTGTCCAAGACTAAAACATTCTTTGTAATCTTGTTCTCACCATCAGCATACAACATAGTTTTGCCAAGGTTCAACTTTCTGGCACTATATTGAAAGTGCAACCACGTAAGATCTTCTTGAGAACCAGCTTTAGGTTTGGCTGTGGCCATATGCCTGAATTTTAGTCAAAAAGCAACAAGCTGCAGGGATTTAATTATTTTTTAAAACGTGTTTGGCAGCTAAATTCTCCTGATATTCCATGGGCCTTAAGCATGCTTCAGTACAAGGACAGACAGACAAAACCTACAGCTGTCCCCAGGAGTTGATACACCTTTGGCTTTAAACAAAGCATGCACTGCTTGGATGGGAAAACAGTGAATTTTTTTTGTGGTTGAAATTCCAAAAAGAATTCCTGCTGCAATGGTACAGGCAATGCCTGCTGCCTGGGTCTAAAGATCCAAAGCTCTGTGGCACAGTTCAAATTATGCTAGATTGCGGTAGTCTTTTGGTGTGCTTCAGGTAAAATGCAAGTTAGTAATTCCTTTCAGCACAATTCTGTAGAGTCAAGCATGAGAAAGCACCAGCGTTTTGATTGCTCACACAGTCTCAGCACACCATTCTTGTTCTTAGGCGGCACGAGAGGGACGTTACTTACCTCAGCATGTTCCTCGGGGCAGTACTCGCTCAATTGAGGAGTAATTATTTAACCACGATCCAATCTGCTTTGCATTCCCCGTTAAAGAAAAGCTTACGCAAAAAAAAAAAGGTAAGAGCTTGGCGGCAACTCCCTGGCTGAAATATCCTCCTACCAGTGCTGTGCTGCTTGCCAGGTCATCGCTGTTCGTACTTGAGAAGCTCGCAGCAGACAGCCCATGCCAAATCCAAAGAACTTTGTCATGAAAAGAAAAACTTTAGGCCTAACAGTAGGAAGCGCCCTCCACGCTTCGCTACTCTTGTCAAACTACACCGTACAGTCAATTACAATTAATAAAAGTATTATTAGGAAGCTTAATGACAGCTTTGGAGCCATGGCTTCTCTGGTTCAGGTAGACTGGAATGAGGAAAACAGCAAGGAAGACTATTGCTCTTGCTGTACTTTAGCCCCTCAAAAATGCAAAGAGTAGTCCCACGGGAAACTGCCCCACTCCAGACAGCAATTTAAGTGGTACAGATCTACCCAGGAACATCAGCTTCTCTTTCTGCCTACCCATGGGAAATACATTTACTACCAGCACCTGAGGTTACAACCACAGAAAGAGCACAATCCTGTTTCGCATTATTTACTTAAAGGCATTTGAGGTGTTTCTTCTGGAAGGAGTGAACAGACAAAGCTCACCAGCTCCAAGAAGAACATCTGAAAAAACCACTTATGCTGCCACCACTCAACAAAGACAGAGCTGTGCAATAAAATGGGCCACTCCTTCACTACGTTTTGTACATATCACTTTATGTAACTCCGGTGACTTAAAGCAGTGGCTCCCAAACAGCATGTTGAATAGTCTAGGTAAGTATCTTTTAGCACATTTCTGTTTTGACAAAACTATAGTCATATCCAAAACTTTTGTTTTGGTGGACAACTGGCATCAAGTAAATGATTTATTGACTTAGAATTCACATTTCTTTTTAGGAATAAACGATCACAGATAACCCGACTAACTGTGGATCTAAATATTGATACCTTCTTTTAGCATTTCTAAGGCACAACCAAGTCCTCCCAGAGTCTGTCACAAACTGCCTATCCATCCAGCAAGGCAATTCCCATGGTATTCCACCCAACCCTCACTCTTCTCAGACATTTAAATGTATTCACATTTATCCACAAGACAGCTTTTCTAAAGAGCAAGTTCCACTTCTGAACCCAGCAACTAGGCTACCAATAGTTTCAGACACAGGCAAACTTGCAAAATCCATCTGTAGAATACTGATGCCCCAAGCAGGAATATTGCGTTGTGTCCACCATGGCAGAAGCATTCAGAACTTTACAAAGAAAGCAGACAAACACTTCCATTAGGTTCACTGAGATAGGCATCCTCTGATTGCCTCACAACAATTAAGAAAACCTTAAAGTTGAATAATTATGAAGGAGAAGAGAAACTCTGGGCCACCTTTTATGCTTCACAGGTTTCAACTAAACCATAAAGAACAGGAGATTACACACAAGAGCGCTACTTCACTGAGTTCCGAGAGAACATAGTAACAACAGCAAAGAAACGTTTCCTGTTGGAGTGGAAACAAGTCTACAAAAGCTATGTTTTGGGTACCACCAGGAGCCACCATGTGCAAACCCATCACTTTGATACCCCGTCTCATCTTAAGATTGCTGTCTCAAAATTTAAATCTGTTAAAACACCCAGAGCAAACCTAATCATACACTAAGGAAACAACCACTGCTTCCAACATGGTCTGAAGAGAAAAAGTAGAAAGACAGCAATTAACACCAGAAATTACCAAAGAAAGGTGGTTCTGTTTGGTTTTGTTGTTAAGACTGAAGATGTCATCTCGTGCATGCCTTTTGTTGTCAGTCATCAACAAAAATAAATCTTGCTGTTAACAGAAGTAACTGCGCAGGCAGAGAAGATGTTACTAAGCTTTCTTCTGTATTTTAACCATCACACATTGCAATTAAAATGGTGGCTGAAACAAAATATGATTAACTGATGGACAATCTAGAAAACTGTGTCACTAGCTAATGGCTTCACCTGCAAATCAAGTCATTGCATGCTTAGATTATTTCTAGTACCCTCCTGCAGGAACTCAAAAATCTGCTACAGCTGAGTCTCCCCTTTTTGCACTCCCCTTTCCCATCAATTTGCCTCATCTTGTGACAGATTTGTCCCTAGACTTCTACATCAAAGCTCAACTTGTACTCTGCCCATTTTTCCACTTGGTAGTAAGACAATTTTAAAAACAAATAAGGATGAAAAATGCTCACTTATCTCTTTTTGCCAGTAGCACAGTAGCATTTCCTTTGGCTATGCTGCTCACACCTACACACAACACTGCAGCAAATGTAATTTTCCAGACCTGTTATTTTGACCAAACGCACCTTGATTTTCTTCTTAAGCCATACAAGATAACACGAGATCCTCACCTATCTCCCACTTCTTCCAGACATCGCCTCAAAGCCAGTAGTTTGCCACAATATCTGCAAGGACATTGGCATCAGTACTAAGACCAGAATTGCCTAGGTGAACACCACTCCTCTCTGCTTCTGGGACCACCAAACACAGCAGAGCCCATGGCTGCTGTCTGGCCTCCTGGGTTCTGTATTAAATATCTGTATTACTGCATGGAAGGGATACTCTAAAAAGAGTGTCTATTAAGTAAAAATAAGCTGCGACTTTGGTTTTAGAAGCCAAAGCAAACAAGATTAGTACTCCATAAAGAAAATAACTGAGTTATTTACCACTTTGGAGTTCTACCAAGTATTTGATACAACCAAGCTAAAGATGAGGATTTCAGTATATTTTCATTACAACTTGGTTTTGAGTAGTTTGGTCTCAAGACAGCACTGTTTTTTGCAGAAAAAAAAGATGCAATCTCCAATCCCTTTTCTCTACTTCTGGAGTAACACTTCTTAATCATTCCATTTCACAACAGTGACCTTAACCAAAAGAATGAAGACACAAGTATTTTGATAACAAATTCTCTGTGCTCAGTGTTTCATAACAATTTTAAGCTTGCAGAGATGCCATGTCATTCTGGACAGAGAATATTTTAAAATGGAAGCCTATTAGGAAGGAATTTAGAGAATCATGCTCCTCAAATGAAGGGAGGACAGCTGATAGAGAAGTAGAGAGCACATCATGCTATCGGTCCAGCCTTACTTCTTTAGGTTGTAAAGTGGCACTGGCATTACATTTGAAGTCAACTGAAGCACTCTGTGTATGAGGAACCAAAAGTTGCAATGAAGACTGATGAGGAAGAGCCTTTTCCTAGGGGAAAATAAAACAAAACAACCCCCAGCAAGAACCTGTATGTGGCTGTCAGGAGGAACATCAGGAAGGAGGAAGAAATGACTACAAATCTGGTGTCTTTAATTCAGGAAAACATCAGAGCTCTTGCAGTTCCCACAAACTAAACAAGGAATCACACAGTTACTATGGAAAAGAGGAAAGAGTCAAGCCAAGTCTGTTCAGGGAAGGAAGTAAAGGGAATACCATGCCAAACACAAGAGGAATTTCATTTGATGAAGGAGAATCTAAATTTCAATTTAGCCTTTGAACCACAGCAGGACACACCAAGGGACATTTTTTGTTCTGTGTTTGTTCTTTACCTGGAAATAAGAAACTAAGCTTTTCCCTTGCTCTTGTATCTTATAATCTTAGTACTATGTTGCAGAGCCAGTTTACTGTTTGCATTAGCTCACCGCTAAATGACAGTGGCCAATAATGCCACCGAGTTCACCACTCACAGAAGAAATCCTACCAAAACTAGTACCATACCATAACGTTTCAGAAATGGGGATTAAGACACCACCAGTCCAAAAGATCCTCAGTTTAAGAAAAAAAAAAAAAAAAAAAAAANAAAAAAAAAAAGAGAGAGGAAATTAAAAGCTGCATGTTTAGCTCCCAGCTGAGTCTGAAAGTTGCGGAAGGTATACATACCACTTCACAAGGAAAGGGAACAGGAAGCCAGGGAAGAAAAGAGTCATTATGTTTAAATGGTAACATTTTCATGAGGTTACACAGGCCAAATGAGCATATCCCAGAAAAATGTGAATCCAAGCCTGGGTAAAGAAACAGAAAGCAGAGTAAGTGACAGCAGATAGGAAAAAAAATGCTTTTAGGAGAGCAAAGAGTATCAGATCAGAAAACATATCAAAATAATAAGAAAAAAATCATAAGAACTGATGCAAAAAAATAGGGAGATGCAATTAAATCTGATACTAGCATCTAGACAGCTGAGAAAGCAAAAATAGGTCTTTTTCTAAGAGCCTCTCCCACACAGGATGCTGGCAAAAGATACGTTTGAGATAGACTAAGATGATCTACTGTCAGGACATGTCAAAAGAAGAGAAGAAAAAATAAATATTGATTAACTAACAATAAGTCACCATGTCCTCAAGATTTATGAGGGAATTAAAGAATGTAAGGGCTGAGCAGATAACAGAAATATGTAATGCTCATTAAAGTGAGCTCTTCCAGCATAGGTACGAAGTGTTTATTAAACATGCTGTAGATGACAGAAAAAGAAAGAAAGAAGTTATCAGTCAACTTCAGTACTAGAAAAACTGGTTTAAAAGTAGCTACGCAGAGCCTCTATCAGGCCTGACAAAATGCATAAAGGAGCAAAAGGCAACAAATGGCAGGAGGACACAGAACCCCCTTTCTTCATCTGACCCCAACCCACTGTTAAGTTTGCCCATGTGTCTTTGAGCATATCCACTCAACTGTTTAAAGGAACTTTATGTAGACTTACTAGAAAGTCCATTTTGTAGTTTGTAACAAAAAGTTTCAAGGAATGTGAATTATAAGAAAAATATAATATTTTCAACTATACGCACACTCCTACTTCCCACCACTGAAGAGATGAAAAAAAAGATCCCAGAGGAGCAGTAAAGTAAAAAAGACAAACTGGTATCTGTTGACAGAAACAGTATCAGATGAAGTTATTGGACATCAACCACTTTTTAAGTTAATACTTCAGCTTTGCACCTGGCTGAATGGCAGAGCTGCGTCAACAGACAGGCTACTTCAGTTGACTTGTTTGTACAAATCCACATGCAAATTTGATGCAAGTCAACAAAACTTGGTCTGCATGGTCTGGGGAAAAAACAGAAAAAAATCTCTTCCCTGAATGACAAAATGCCACCAGCAACAAGACTAGCACCGACATGCTATAGGGACAACAGCTTCATCAGTAGGATGCGCTGGATTCCTCCCTGCCATGATCTTCTACCTACATGGTCTTCTGTAACGCCATCTCAGTGTGTATGCCATGGCACTACAGCAATGCAAGCAGCCATACAGTGACAGGAGCCCTGCAGAGCTCCAGCTGAACCAGCAGAACCTTGTTGCTCTGGGCAGGACCCCAAGAAGATGATCCTGGTATCAGCATATACCAAAGTACATGTAAAGAACACTCAAAATACCCAAATAATTTTAAGATTGAAAGTATACAAAAAATATAATGTTGTGATTAAAAAGAAGTCATAACTCCCTCCTCCCCTGAGGAATGGCAGTACTAAATCAAGTTCCAGGTTTAATCACCACCTCCCCCAGGGCAGTGGGCAGAGATGACATAAATAATTAACAAGTGAGGAAAGTAAGAGTTGCACATGACAAGTCTGAAGACAGTGGTACCATTTAAATTAATGAGGTGAAAAGGAAAAAAAAAAAAAGATTATAAAAATTAATAGGCATTACTAGCCATGCATTCTCAAAGCAAAAAAGAGACTTTTCATTTTGCCATATAAGTATGATATCAAGGAAATGCTTTCAAGTTTTCAGTAAAAAGGGATTAGACTTTTATTTCAATTTCCTTTGAAAGATCAAGTAGTGACTAGAAACCACAAGCACATTCAAACAAATATATCCCAAGCTAATGAATGTGCAAAACTTATCTGCCTACTTCAGATAGTTATAAATGAAAGCTTTATAAGATATAAGCTGCTCTGGACAGAGTATGAGTGTACATATACATATATGCAAGTGTTCATATATATATAGATACACAGTTTATATGTGGGTGTATGCAAATAAAACCACACACACACATATACATATGCCTTGCCACTGTTTTAAAGGAAGAGCATCCTGACAGAACTCAAGTTCTAAACTTGCCAGGTATTAGGCAACAAGAGGTGCCACTGGAGCACAAAGCTCCCAGGGCTCTGGGAAACCAAGCCAAGCCAACTTGAATGCACAGCGACAAAGAGCTATCAGGTTTTTAGCTTGGATCGATGGTTCCAGTGGGCAAATCCGTGTAATGAATACACTTCTTGCTGCCTCCGCAGAATGACAAGCTTGGAAAGGAATTCCTTTGAGTTTCAACAACTCTCTCCAGACTGCCACGGGCTACAACAGCCTTACCTGCACTGCAGGACACAGGCAGCTCCTGTGGATATCCTCATGACTTGGCTTGTGGGACAAGTGCACAGGAAGCCCTCAAACAAGGGCAAAAGATGGGTTTCTGGAACCAGAGGAAATTCTTTTGTCAGAGTGTGCCTGGCTAGTAAATGACTAAGCCCATTCGTACTCCCTTAAGTGGCAAACAGGTCAACAGGAGGCAGAGCCCACCATACAGTTGGCTGCTCCAAACGGTGTGGTTTCAGAGCCTCACAGGCATCCAACTGAAAGAGGGGGCTGAGGGGAGACACTCCACGGCAGCTTAAAGCAAGCTAAGTCAGGGCTACCAGAGAGCAACCATGTCCCTTAGGCCAGCTCACATGTTAATGCAGTGAGCTGACTCAAAGAGCTAAATCAGTCACAAAAAACTAACCCTACAAGCAAGTAGAATAAACAAACACATAAATAAAGCACATCCAAGCACTTCTCAGCCATTTCTGGTTCCCGGCTCTGCCTCACCGTGGGATCCTAAGAGCCACTTAAAGAGCGAGTTCGCAAAGAGGATGGCTGGGAAGACAAGAAAAGAATCACAGTAACCAAGTGTTTGGCGTTACCTGCCACGGAAACGTGTGCTGCATTGCACTAACTCGAGAGAGCTCCGCCAGTTTCAGTGGATCCACGTAGCTGTTCTCCCCTTTTTACTGCTACCGAACCAATTTATTTTGGTCAACAAGTATAATGGCGAGTTGGGCACAACGCAGAAGGTCTGGATGGTCTACAGAGTGTTTTACTCCAAAGGCTTGTCTATGTGCCAAAAAGGCAGGTACTGGCATGTAGTGAGTGACCACTTAATGCCTATGGAGCAAAGAGGATGATGGATTTCTGGTCCACTTTAAGTAAAACACCAAGAGGTTACCTCAAACAGCAGAACAGGCTACTTGTGAATTCATTCTCTGACCCAGCCTCAAGCAAAGTATGAAAAGTCATAAAACCTACTCTCGGAAGCAAACCCGGGGCAGCAGCTAGGGGCAAAGGCGCTGCGTCAAGCAGCTGGACCCAGTAACCTTTTCTACTAGCACAGCTGGAAAAGACACTTTGTCAATAGCCTTTGGACTACTGTCATCCTGCTTTCTGTATTTAGGTTAAAACTCTGTGTTTGTACTGACTAGCTGGTCAACAGCGGCACACAACATAACCTAAAAATTTTAGAAGACAAACAGCAAGGGACTGGGGAAGCTGGTACGTTTGCACTTGCAACTTTCTTAGAGGACATCAGCCTCTTGAACCAGGCACGCTCTAGGAGCAAACAAAATTTGCCAACTGTATTTTTTTTTTTAAAGTGTAAAAGCTTCTCTTCCACCTAGAATAGCTACATTCATACCCAGTTAAAAACAAAACAAAACAAAACAAAACAAAGCCAACAATAAATTACTAGTAGCATGAAGAAAAACAGCAACTCACAATGGAAGTGTTTAGGCAGATCATTTTCCCCACTCCTTCCCATCCTCTCAGTTGCACTGACATATCTTTATGCGAATTTAGGAGCACACTATTTGAAGCCTAAATCTCTGAACCTTACAAATTTCCAACATGAAGATATGCTCTATAGTACAATGCTTTGAAATCAACTCATTCTCAAATATTTACAAATGCCTAGAGATAAAGACCAAATACACAAACCCACGCAATATTATTCTCCCAACAGCCACCACACAGTCCAAGCCCGCACTTCTAGTTTTTAATATGTATCTTCATTTATGTATGGATTTATAAACAAATGTTTAGGAGATATTTTCTAGATGAACAAATCATATTTACCTATGAACCCAATGGAAGCTACGCTTTTCCTTGTACTTCCTACAACTTGTCATTAGACTTCATTTAGACAGCCTGTCAAATGGCTTATACATATATGGTCAATTTCCTTACACACAGAGAAAATAATTTTTGTTATCTACTACCACAAGAGTAGTATTACTAGCCAAAGCGGAGCAATCTTACCCTGTTGTCACATTAGAAGCATGTTTTCTGTGATTTAAAATGCTCATTTTCATGTGCACCTAATGAGGAACCTCTTCCTTTTTAAAAATATTTTTTTCATCTCTGATGACTCTACTTACTTCTTTTTTTCCCCTTTAATAGGGAAAAAAAAAAGTATGGTATATTTTTTTAACATCTGATCAATACCTTGTCTTTTCCGTTATTTATCATTTCTTTTTTCTCTCTAGTTCTGTTCCTTATGAACATCTCCCTTTTCAAGTGTTTTCACAATGACAAAAATCGACCCCGATACCATACAGCTTTTGAAACTGGGAATACTGTTTGAAACTTCAGTGCCAGAAACTGAGAAACCTGAATATTTTTCCCCTGTAGTGCAATTGAACTATGTTTTGAGTAAAAGTAGAAGGGTCACAGCTCTGTC
This sequence comes from Nycticryphes semicollaris, assembly GCA_013400055.1. Taxonomy (NCBI): domain Eukaryota; kingdom Metazoa; phylum Chordata; class Aves; order Charadriiformes; family Rostratulidae; genus Nycticryphes; species Nycticryphes semicollaris. Next base: position 176,036 of record VXBJ01002601.1, on the reverse strand, counting down.
CACAGTCATCAGAAGATAGTACTGCATTCCAAGTTAACCATTTCAACATAAATCAGAACTAATTCTGCAGAATTCTGAATTAAAGAAAGCCTATTTTATTGCAGGTGGAGAAGCTGAGAGATGTGGTTTTATGTTACTTTACCTTTATCATCTCCCAAAAGCAGGTGATGTACTTGACACCCATCCCACTCCACCTGTCCAAAGAAAGTAATGCTATTTTCTACCAATAGGTAAATTTCTCCAGCTGTGCTTTGATGTATAACAATTGACATTTGACAGGGAGAGACCTTTCAAGGAGGAAGTTATGCTTGTAGATTCTCACTTTGCCAATGTAAACAAAAGAAAAAGAGGTAAGCAAGTGACAAATAGCTAAGTAAGAACAATGCTTGACTACTGAAAAGCAGTATCACCAGTTGGGCCAAATATGAAGCATTCAGTAGAAATGCCTCACTTTGGTGGATATAAATCAAAGATTTTTGTAAGTTTACTTCATAATTTAGTCAAGCACAGATATAAAAAACTACTGGATATATACTCCAGTATCAGGCATGTTTCAGGTCAGGGAAAGCATAATATTAAGTGATTCATTTTTCCCCTTACGATCTCTAATATCTATCATATGCTAAAAATTTTGTTTGTTTGGTTGGTTTTGTTTTTTTTTAAACCAAGATTTAACTGGAGATCATGGATGTCCATACTGAGGTGTAACTATTTACTGAGCATGTACACATGCAGAGAAATAAATGCTCAACATCCCTCCCAAGATAATCCATAACATAAATTCTTGGCTTTGAAATATCTGAAGACTTAAATCATCAACACCACCTTGAAAATTTTTTTTAATTATTGATCAAGCCATGAAAGCCATTTTTCTACCACAGTAGGCAGCCTGTTCAAGGAAAAGGGAGAAGAAGGAAAAAGAAAAAAAGAGAAGAACACACCATCGAAGGACTTGGCAGCTTATAAAAATTCCCAAAACAAACACTGTGCCTCTCTCAGCTAGCATTTGCTAACAGTGTCACTGTGCTCAGCTCTGTTTGTGTGCCTGCCACTAAGCAGCATGTAAGAACAGATAGTCCTGAAGCTTCCTGAAAGGACAAGACCTGAACCTTTAACCTGAATCAGTCCCTTCTCCCCCACCCATCCACCAACCCTATTGCATTACCTTCTTATTGTTGACTGAAACAGTAGACAAAGTCAGCAACTGAAACGAACATTCTGTCTATTTTAATGCAAAATCTTGAAAATCCTCACCACAGCTCAACTAGAAAGACTGGACAGTCATTGGTTGAACCCTCTTAAAAACCTCCAAATAAAAGAAAAAGATTTTGTTTTAAACAGCAGCTGTATTTTCACTTAGCTATGCAGACATTTCACAGCCACTTTGCTATACAGGCTTATGTCTGGGCCTTTGAATAAAAATAGCTAATGTGCTTGCTTGTTACCCATTAAATAAAGAGCACAAAGGAATTGCCAGTACTTTTTTTGCCCATGAAAGGCAATGGTCATTAATAGCTTGTATTTGCAGAAGGCTGTCAGAGCAACAGCATGCCTGAGCTTCCTCTGCAGTATTCTATAGGTTTAACCATACGTGAGGCAGGAGGGGAAAAAGACACTACATGTTTCCTCGTTCCAGAATGGGTCACACCTGTAGGAGAACTGGCAAGTGATGCAAGCCTCAGACAGACAAGAAGATCCGAGTTCTGTAAATTTAAGGGGACAGAAAAATGTGGGTCTCTTCATGGAAAGAGTATCTTGGGAAAACATGCACTGATAGTTATTTTGACACTTGTTTTTTTTTTCTGCCCTGACTAGTATCTTGAAGATTTGCACTTGTATTAATATTCTTTTTTATCCATTTTATGCTTGAAGGAGTTAAGTTTCTTTCAGTGATACTCTGAGAGAAAATAGGCAACAAATGGGCAACTCATACAAACACGTCTGGGCTGGATAAACAGATTTTTCAGGCACTCTCAAATAGGTCCACCTTGAAATCACAGCAGACAGGTGAAGTGAGCCACACTAAGGAAACAGGCTTCGTCAAATGGATGGCATCCAAACAGTGGATCACCTAACAAACAGAACAGAGGACTGACAGCATGCTCACAATGTGTCAACCATGAGAAGCCAGGGATTTTCACCAGCTGGACAAGAGAGCTTACTCCACTCACCAGGAAAAATATCTCATCATACGTATTTAGACAGAAAGTTACATGCAAGAAAAACCAAAACAAAATGATAAAGGAAGATAATGAGAAACAAAGCAGGTAACAGAGAATAGTACAAGTACAAGCAGCTTTTTTTGCCCTTAAAAAGTCTCCTACTCGCTAGGAGGACATGAAGCACAGCACCCGTTTGCCTTCAGCTGCTGCTTCTTTCCAAGACTGTGAACCTATAGATCAGTCATTGTTCACTACCTCTCTTCAGTAAGACCTCAGAGCACTTGGTGTTTAAAGCTTGAGAGCTTTTAGAACATGGGAGTAGCCTGGGAAAAAGGAGGAGGCGGTACTGGGTCCTGTTGCTATCAGAAGAGACTTGCCATCAATGTAGAACTCCAGACAAACTACAGGAAGCCAGATTTTCACAGCCTATCCTCAATTTGAAGCACATCTGCCTTGCACCCACGTTCTTGGGACAGGCAGAGGGAACCTTACTAAAGCAGTGACACCATTTGTCTTCTGCTAATTTGGACTCAACCGAATCTAGTGTGTACTTTCAGACTTCCTTGGACCTAACAACATGTGAATGCAATGCACTAAGGTTACTGCTGTACTATTTTGCTGGAATATTCTTTGTCCTTCACTGAAAACTGGCAAAGCTTTGTGAATCCTAGTTGAAACCAAGATGAAGTTTATGCTGTTTGCTTCCCAAGTGCTCCTAGTAAGAGGCCTCTACCTAAAGTCTCTTATTTTAGAAAGGCACTTCTGAGTATGATGTAGTTATAAGAGAGACACGTAACACAAAGTTTCTTTCGTCTCCAGCTCTTTTGCCTCCCAGTTTTCCAGAGTTCGAACAGACTCCCATGAAACTGTCAGGGACAGCAGAGCTGTAAAGCAAGTGAAAACACTGAGTCCCAAGCATAATTTTTAAAGAAAGAAGGTATGAAATCCCAACACCTAAGCAGGTTCCCACCTGTAACAAAATACTTGTGGGAACTGTATAGATGATAGGTACTATACTTATTCCAGGTAGCATTAATACAATGAGTGGAAAGTAATCTCATGCCTGTTCTTTAGGCAAATGTTCTTGGTGCTTATGACCCAGCTTGGAAATTAAGGCTTGTTCCAGAAGGAGGATGGCATGCTGAGAGAAGCCCTCTGAAGTGTAGTTAAGACCCTTTGCATGGGTTTGGAAGATGGTGTTGAGAAGGTGGATGGCTTCCATACTTAAGGGACTGTATAAGCCTAGTGATATATGTGCTATCAAGAAAGTCACTTCCTTGCGAGACCCATCTTGGCAGACAGAAACCCAAGTCCCAACACCGGATTTGAATCTTTCAAGTTTGGGGTGAATGATTCTTACACCTATCAATCAAGAAGCAAAAACAGTGCTCAGGTTATTAGAAGTCTGGTGTTTATACCCCTAACATTATTAGCTATTCAGCCTTTAAATACACCTTACTAGAATTTCAGTAGGAGCAAAACGCAGTACCAAACCAATTTTTATCCGGAATAGTGTGGGGGAAGGGAGATTTTCTTTCCTATTTTGAAAGCAACATCCACACTACACATGCAGAGCCAAAGCCTTCTAATCCAGCAGGCTGAATACATACTAGTTATTCAAACTCAAGAACGTGTGCATAAAAGGAATTTCATACAATTAAGTCTCTGTTGTCCTCCTTGTTTTATGCTTTCTGTAAAGTTCTCATTTCAGTGTTGCTACATTTCACACTCAGATCCATCTTTTTACCTCCCACAAAGCCTTCAGTAATAAAAAAGCATTAGACAGCAGGCAAGAATATTTAAAAAAAAGAGTATTTGTACAAGCCACTGATCTATCATTTAGTCAACAAACAGGCTCAATTCACAGATTATTGTAGTAAAGCAAAATCAAGTCAAGTACAATGAAAATAGGTAACATTGTTTAAGTCTCAATATTAGAAACCATGTGTCATAGTTTTCTGACAGACTCATGTACACAGAACACAGTTGTTATTTTATGAAGAAAAAATTTCATACTGTTTTAGAAGACTACCACTCTGGATAGCATGCAAATAGAATTTACGGAAGGAAAAAACCCAAAAAATATTTATTCTCAACTAATGGAAGCCCCTGCACACCTCCACTTGACTATCTTTATTTGCTAAACAACTGACAGAAGTTTATAACTTAAGCTTGAAACCAAAGAGAGTGAAAATTTACCTGAGGAGGTCTGTGCAAAGAACCGATCCTAGTTTCTGAGAAACAGGATGAGAATCTGTTCTACATAGGGCAAAATTAGGTCCAGAACACATTAAAGAGAAGCTGCTTAAGTTACTGGCCACGTATAGCTCATATTGTGACCAAAAAGAGCAGAGATAACTGACTTCCTCACAAAGAAGGACCTCGATTCAGCAGTTCCTTTTGTATACTCATACAGCAGATATGTTACAGTTTTGGGCAGTGGAAGCAGAGAAAAGCAGCAGCACAGGAGCTTGGGAAGGTCCGTGGCAGAAGAGATCAGTCTGCATCCCCACAGTCCCACAGGGAACCTCCCTTCACTGTGGCAACTTTCTTTCCCCCGTTTCTTAGCCTGCCCCATTATTAATTTGGGTGGTTTTAGGTTTGGGGTTTTTTTTGGTTTTTTATTTTCGGCTGCAGGAGCATTTCGTAGGGACACAACGTGGAAAGCTGCCAGTCGTCCCAGAGCCAACTCTGAGTAGGTCAGCCTTGGCTCAGCAGCAGACCGCATAGCACAGCAAAAGGAAACACAAGGCCTTGAACTCACGCCCATCTTCCCTCTCGTCCTCCATACACACACCCTAGATGCAGATTTTCTTTGATCGCTGAGGAATAGTAATTCACTGGTGGCCAACATCATCTCCACTGGAGACCGTGATCGCTGCCAACAGGCCCCATCCATAAGCAAACCAAGAACTGCTCCAATTAAAACTAAATAAACCCAAAAGTTAAGATGCCAAACTTTATCATTAATGCATATTTTGGGCTTCCTTCAGATGTTACGGGAAGTTACAGGACAACTATAGCAGATTACTTATTTGGAGCTACCAAGCTAATACAAATCTGCTGAAGGAGAGAAGTGGTGATATGAACTTCCCTGTTCCCACGGCCACCTTCAGCCAGCAGCAACACTGCATTAGTACAGAGCATCGCAGCCTCCAGCCCTGCTCCAGAGCCAGTTTCATCTCAATTAGTTTTGGTATCAGGGTTGTGATGCTATCACACTACTGCTAAAGAAACCCCCAAGGATAGAGTCCCTCAAGTAACAACCAGGAAGTAGCCTGAAGTTACAGTGTTCACTTCACCTTCCCATGAATGGCTCCTTGTCTTTAGTTATCACTGGCTTTCGACCCAGCAGGCATCCTGATACACATCACCAGGCTACCCATCACCTATGGCTTTTAACTCATGCAGAAAGCCGAGGCCACATATGCCATCGACAGCCCTCCAGAATGCCACGTTGCTCTTTGCTTATGGAGAGGGGACACCAAATAAATCAGAGAAATATTACTGGTAATGATATGATATGTAGTTACTGATATTTAAAATATTCTACAGAAACGCTTCATGTCACTACACTAAATCTGGATGCAATCCCAAACTGTAGGGAAAGTGATTCAACACATCAGGGGCACAGCTTCTTCCCAGTTACCCAGAAAACCATCTTCTCAGTAATTCTTAAATAATCATGGATGTACCACTACACAACTATAGACAAAATGCTAGAAGATTGCAGGGAACATTTAGTCATTTAATCGACGTAAGGACAAATCTGTAGAAAGAGATTCACAGGCCAAACTCTGGTTTCTTCCCAGGGTGAAACAAAAGCCAAAAAGAAAAAGGAAGGGATGTGCCAATCCTTCCACAACTCATCCTTTGACAGCAACTACTCTACGCCACCTGGCTATTAAGCATTGTCATCACTTTAATATCCATGGTGCTTTCCTGACTGCTCTTACAGGAGGAGAAAAAAAAAAAAAAAAAGCCCTAGAATATTCAACAGACATGGTATAATGTGAAAGCTATCACTCTGCCTCCTTTTTCTTGAGGGGAAAAAAAAGCTTCAACGGTGCTTACTGTCTTTCTTGGAAAAAATGTATTTTGAAAGCAGTAAATATTCCTGAATAGGTCTGGGCATTAACTTTGAAAAGGCAGGTGACTGAGTGAGGCCCTCAGCCTGAACACAGCTCTTACTGCAAAGCACCTTGGAGCAGAGCTCACTTGAAAGACCAATAATGAGACCAAAGAGAAATCAATGGATGGATTTGCCTACCCAGCACCTCTTACAGAGGTCTAAAAGAGAGCCTGCATTTGTCCCCCGTGGGCTTCTTAAGGCCTACATGAATTATGTATCTGAAAGGCAGAGGAGTAGCTGACCTGTCCCACCATCCAGGCTCTGGTGACTTGGTACAACTACACTGCCCCGTCTCCAGCTGCTGGCTGGGAATACAGCGGGACGGGACTCCCAGGGCAGAGTCATTTTGCCAAGGAAGGTGCACAGGCACACGGCAGATATAACAGCAACTCCTCCCAGGGGCTGAGGGCTGGCAGGACCCCTGAGGAACCAGCACTGGCTTGGGATACAGAGCTCCTAGTGAAATCCATTTAACACATTCCTGCACAGCTTCTGCCAATGCTGTTCCTATGGACGGTTGAAGCTATTCTAGCTAAAAGCAAACACCCTTGCCAGGCTAGCTGCCTTTGCCTAAAGGGCGTGCTTTTTACAGAAACAAAGATAAATTGAGCTCGTTTTTTCCTACAGAAGTTTTTCTGGTGTGATTTTGTTCCCTTACATCTGCTTAGGTAGCTAACAAAACCAGACATACCGGAGCAGGAAGGTATTTTTGTTCCTTTATACAAGGTGTTATGTTTTAAAATGCTTGGTTGGGCTTTCTGGACCTTTGCACATGTATTGAACCATAGAGTATTTTGCAGCCACCACCTCTAATTAGCACAGGAACTGGCACCTCTGCTGATTTACTCAATTTGTTCGTTTAAAAAGGGACTCCGAAATTGTGTAGCAAGATATACTGAAGTACTATTGGATTAAACAAGCAGAGTAACCAGGATTTATACACTTCTGACATTTTTAATAGGTTCCTCCCTAAAAATATTAATAACCACGCTCAGCAAATGCAGGATTTACTTTTGCTATTCTTTGTATCTTTTGTCATTAAAAATTAAAGCTAAAAATACACATACACACCCCCTCCCCTCATTGCATACTTGCTCACGTTCAAATAGAAATCCCCAGACAACCAACATAAACAACTGTGATGAATGCTTCAATCTCCAATGGGCAGTGGGATGAACACCATAAAAAGAAAATAAGACTTACTATTTTTCTGCCTCCCCTCAAAACACAAGGGTCTAAACCAACTGTTTGGTCAGTTGTGACTCTGTAAACTCTGTATCTACCAAACCACACACTGCCAGGAATAGCATAAATCTCAAAGCAAGGATTACAAAATCATTTTGGGGTTTTGGATGGGGTTTTTTTCTTTCAAGAACCCCAACACATATCCTTGTGAGGAGAAACAGTTTAGTTTGCTTTTAGCTTTCAAAACGAGCACAGATTTATTTATTCTGCTGGGTATACAGCAAATGTTTGAACAAAAAAAAAAAGAAAAGTTAGTCATAGGTCAGACAATACTGCTCGCTATGACTACACCCTTCACTTGAAAGAAAACCGAAAGATCAATTTTCTACTTCAACCACCTGAAACGCCAGTAAAAGAAAGTACATTCTCCTGGCTTTCCTTTTCCAAAAAAGAAAAAAAAAAACAACCAAAAAAACCCACCACAAAACAAAAAAAAAAAAACCAGCTTCCCATCTGACATCTAACCAGATGTTTTTTGGCTGCTGAAAAATCCTACTATTGGTCAGGCTTTGCAACAGGCACATCCCATACACCTTGTTCGCCACGCACTGATGGGCGCTCAACTCCTCATCCCCAACGCTTCTACGGGGGGAAGAGAGGAGCGAAGGGGGCTGGGGAGTAAAGTCAGGAGACGGTGAGTATCTGTCAGGCCACGTCCTGGCACCGGCCACGGAGTTACAAGTTGACGGGAGCGCGATACCAGGTTCACAATTTGCAGTTTGCCTGGCTCCCGGACTCCTCGGCAGCCCTCCATTTTGTCAGCTGCCTCAATTTAAACGTTTTCCCAACTTGAAAGGCAGAACTTCCAAGGTCTCTCCGGGAGTCCTTCGGGGCTTTAAGGCATCCCCGACCATTTTTCTCAGCGGCGGAAAGCCTGTTGGGAGCCAGCACTGTTTACTAAGTTTGGAAAGGCAGAAGCGCACGCCGAGTGTCAGGGACAGCCCTCCCCGCGCATCCCCCGCCGACGGCGGTGAAGCCGGCGATCTCCCCCTCACCCCTTCCAGCGGCCGGCCCGCCTCCCGCTTCCCCGCACACCGGCCGCTTGGCTCCTTTACCAGGAGAAGCAGGTGGATAACGGGAGGCGAGAGAGGAAGGGGNACCCCTCCCCGTGCCCCTCGCCCCCCTCCCGGGCTGTCTTCGGCCGCGGGCGAGAGGGTCCCTGCGCTCCTCCCGGCACTTACTCTGTCTGTCTGTCTGTGTGTCCCCTCGGCGGGGATCACAGTT